>PVLD010003554.1:108860-140677 GCA_004027595.1 Dinomys branickii | reverse complement strand
GCCGCCTCCGCAGCTGGAGCCGCCACCACCACCGCCTCCACCGCCGGAGGTCTTGCAAACCACTGGAGGATAGGGAGTGGGCTGCTTTTTCTGGTGAGACATCTTGTCTAAGCAGGAAGGGCACCCTGAAAGGAGAGCGGAAAAGCATCAGCGGACCAGCCACAAGAGCACAGAGAAGGATGCGTCTGTATCCATGGTAACAAACCTCCCTGCTCTGAAAGCAGCCTGCTTGGTTAAGCTACAAGTTCCTTTCAGGGGCCCCAACTTTCAGCTGGGTTACTACTTTTGAAAAGGAGTTGATTCCTGTCTTAGAAAGCCCTTGGCCAAGTTGAAATAGTCGAGTTGTTGGCACCTACCCCCTCCAAGCTCTGCCTGCCCTATGTGATGTGTTCTTAGGGCAGATCACCCACACTTGCTGCTTCTCGTCTTGTGTAAAATGAGGAAGTTTGAACATTTGTTTCTCAGGCTTCTTCCAGTCCTAACATTGATTTCTATTTGAACTCTAAGTGCAAGTAGAAAATTACTACAAATCTCTACTTAGGAAGGGAAATTTTACCTTTTCCAGCACAATCTAGGGATATATGCTGGGGTGCCAGAGGACTGTTACATCCCTTGTTTTGCAAAATCTTGAGTTCAAACCCTTGGCTTGTTCCACTGAGTGAGGCAATGACCCAATGACTAATTATTAATAAAGACAAGGTCTTCCTTGGCCTTGTCTGCTCACAGGGAGGAGGACCTAGGTGGTCCTTTGGACAAGCATCTCCTACCAGACTACCACATGTCAGACATCTCTTTTATGATGTGCTGAAGTTGAAGCTTGGTAGAGGGAACTGGAGCTAGTAGGAAGTTAACTCCCAGCACCTCACAAGTCATTTCTCATTCATACTATGCAGGGTTTGGGTTTCTGTGGCTCCTAACATCCTTCTCTGCAGCATTCTCTAATCATTCTCCATATTCTCTAACTTGGGGCTCAGCCCCTCCTCCTGTTTTATGAGGTCAGCCAGCCCTTGGACCGCCACTGCAGCATCCCTCTCTGTTTCTAGCACTGTTACTGCTCCTTTGAGGGTACCAGAGAGGCAGGTCATGGTCTTGGGTTGGTATAGTTTAAGGTGTACACAGAAGACCAGTAATGCAGCACACCATCCCTTTCCTGATCCCCTCTTGGTACAGAAGGAAGGTAGATACCCTGTAACTTCCAAAGGGGAGAGAGTCCCCATCCACTGAAGCCCAGCTAGGAAGAAGACAGCCAGTAAATCCCCACTTACCCAAAGCACCAGGGAGGGTGAGTGAGGAGAGGAGATGCTGGCGATGTGAGAAGCACTGGAACTCCTGAGGTTTTATACTCTTTGCCTATCCTGACTCATCTATTGATCAGGCCAGCCTCTCGTGTTTAACCTCACTTACGTGACCCACAGCTCTCAGCCCCACCTCCTTGAGATTGCAGGCACAGGGTGGCCCATTCATGAAGATTTTGGCATTCTTGAGATGGGCAGCCTTGTGTATGACTGGCCCCTTCTCTGATGCAACTGTGGAGCAGGCTGGTCAGTGGTAGTGGCCAGCCTGAGTGGATGGCAGACATTGTTTCCAGCACCTCTGGAATGGGGCACATATCATAACCAGCTTGAGGCATAGGTCCCAGATGTGTGAGGCAGCATGTGAGAATCACACTGGAGATCTCAGTCCTTTGTCCAAGGAGTAGGACCTTTCAGACCCCATGGCTTCTGATTTTATTGGTCTGGAAACCTCAGGACCTTAGAGTCTGTTCTCCTTTGCCAAAATTTCTTTCCTATGTTTCATGAGATCTTTGCTGGAATATTTCTGTCCTACCCACTGGGTTTTAAGAGTTCATGTGCCCCCAGCAGTTCTTGGACTGCACATCATGGACAGTGCTGTAACTAAGATGACACTAGTGACTACTTTGAATTGTCTGTGGAGAAAGCAGGTATTGGAATTCAGTGTTGACTTTCCTTGCAGAGGTGCAGACTGAAGAGATGTACTGTATAGTCCTTGCTGCCATGGCCCTTTGCCTTTGGTATCTTGCGGCAGCGCTGTCCTCAGCCAGGGGGGTAGCCATGGAATGGAATAGATTTGAGGTTACATGAGTAGGTTTGGGTGCTCTGTTTGCTGCTTGCCAACTTTGTCACCTTGGGCTAAGTCATAGCTCTTTATGCAGTACCTACATATGGGAGGCACTGGGCAAGAATTAGTTGACTATTGAATGATGAAGTTTTCTGACCCTCAGTTACTTGTCTATCAAATAGGGATAGTCATACCTATTATATAGGCATGTAGAGAGAGAATAGTGACTTCAAGTGAAGAAGGTGATGCTGTCTTTTCTGTTGTTTTGTCACATAGTTGTATATTCTTATTTCCAACCTCACTTGACCTTGGATGCTAAAGCCAGAAAGGAGTCCATGAATGGTTTGAGATGAGCTCAGATCTTCTCCTGAGAAAATTAACTCAAAACTTCTCTGTTGACGCTGGGCTGGAAGCATTACTTCTGTGTTTGTAGAACAGCAAGCTCTCCTTTCTTTCGTCATTGGAACTCAATTGTTATTATTTAAGATACCATGTTCAAACTTCATTCCACCCAGCTATGTGTTGAAACAACTGCTCCAATAAGAAATTGACTGTTAATTATGGTGGAGTTTTAATAATTCAAATGATCCTGATTAGACGTGGCTTTCAGAAACCTGTGGCACTGGTTTCAGTTTGGATGGCAAGAACTCAGCTGAATCCAGGTGTTTCTCCTTCAAGAACACCTAGGAAAGAGCAGTCAGAATCTGTTGGAGAAGGCAGTTTTCTCTGTTTGAAGCTGAGGCACCATGGAGGTTTTGGAGGGAAACAGTCTCATGAGTAGGAAAAGGGACCATTTGTTTATATGAGCCACATGGAAGAAGGATTATGGCTCCTGGGTTGACCCATACCATGTGTTCATTAGTCTGTAGTAGAAGTCTGAGTAAAATGATGTTGGCAGAGCCTTCATAGGAAGAAAAGTCTGTAATTGTGAAATCATGGCTTTCCTATTTTTTTGTGTGTTAAAATACAATTTCTTACAAAATTGGTGACAAGAGGCTGCCCTGATTTCTTTCATATCCGTATGTGTCAAAATGACAGATTTTTTGAGGAAGTCATTCCTTTTCTATGGAATTCTAAAATATGGGAGTGTCAAGCACAGATGGCCCGAAACCATTAATAATCCTCAATGATCTATTTAAACGTTTTTTATTAATTGACACATGATAGTTATGTGTGTGACAATTTGACACATTCATATAATGTAAAATGATCAAATCGGAGGCGGTTAGCATTTTTTGGGTGGGCACTTTCAAGCTTCTTTTTGAGCTCCTTTTTACTATTTGACATATATAATAAATTGTTATAAATGATAGTTATCCTACTGTGCTCTAAAATGCTACACTTTATTCTTCCTATCTAACTGTATTTCTGTACCTATTACCTCCTTTCCTCTCTTTTCTCCATTAGCATTTGTCTTTTTCGTGTCTTATTTCATTTAACATATGTCCTTCAGTTTCATCTGTAGTGTCCAGAATGACAGGATTTTATTCTTGCATGTTGGTTTTGGAGGCTTATGTTTTTCTAAGATTGATAGGATATTTTCTCTCTTTTCCTGTCAATTTTAAGGTCCTCTTTAAGGTCCAGATTTTAGTATGTATTCACTGGAGCTTGCTGGGCACTATGCTAAGCCTCAGAGAAGAGCCAATACCAAATCTCCTGTTTCTCAGTTTGTGCTAACCTTGCATGAGGTGTGTCTGTACAAGCATATTTTCTAATTTATCCTTCTAGACTAGAAGTAGTCCTCGTGGGATATCTGTGTGCACAGTTAACTGATTATCATCATTTATCATTATTAGGTAGGAAATGATAGGCCACTGTAGGATTATGACACATAGGTGTATGAGGTTTTGTAAGACGTGGTATGCCTGATTTTTTAGATTTATAGCCTTTATGCACCTAACCCTGAAATGTATGTTTGCTAGCATGTCTGGCTTGCACACTATGACAGATTAGGTTCTGTCTGTACCTGTGTCTTAGTGGTTCCTGACTATACTTGTATCTGCAGAGGGGACAGATCACTGGAACAAAGGTTTTGAAGTACTACTGTGGTGCTAGGCATTAAAAGGTGCTCAGTAAAGCCTGTTGGAATGGAAGGGAATTTTTGAGGCCTGTTCACTGACAGTGGTGGAAAGATGATTCTTTCAGATGAGTAGAAGTGGAAGGTTCACTGTGAAACTACACACTGTTCTCTTGCTTGGTGGCTACTTTGTATTGGCAGGTGGGGCAAGGTGATTGGAACTGGCATTTTTGATTTCCAGTTTACGTGGCTTATTATTTTCTGGTTAGGACTTATTTTGGGGAAAACAGGGTTCCTCTTAAAAGGTTGTGGCAATCCATGGTGTTAAGGACACAGTTGAGGCTTATCTGTAATCATAGATAAGTTCTTTGGAGAAAATTCAGCTTCTGATTCATAAAGCACAAAAAAAGTTGGAGACTCCTTGCTTCTCAGTTTGGTTTATCTTTGCAGCAGACTCAACTTCCTATATAGGCATCTTCTTTAGGGCAGGGGAGGAGAGAAAGAAGGTGGTGTGAGGACATCTAGCCCATGATGCCCAGGCCTGCTACGTTCACAAGCTGTATTGGAGGGGATGTAGGAAAGGAGGGGCGAGAAGGCTGCTTCTCGGATCTGAGGTACATGACACCTGCCCTTCTGGGACCCAGACTGAGGGTTTGATATGGTACAAGCCTATTTGTCAAAACCGTTAGTCAAAACCACACAGTTATCATATAACTAAAGTTAAAAGGGCAACAAGCAGTTTGTAAAGAATAACATATACATGGACCAGGGCCTTGGGAGCTTGGCAGGGTGAGACTAAAGCTTTGGAAGGCCTTAACACTTCACAGAATGGAAATAATTTTCCACTGTCCTGGTCTAGCAAGTGTAAGTGGTCTGTGGGACAGCTACTTCCCTCCTCTCTCCAGCCCTGCTGGCCAGCATTTTGAAGTAGTGATTGTGCTTGGATGTTATGTGGGGACAACAGCTATCAAGGAGAACTGCTTTCTTCTCCTGGCAGCTTTCCTATCGTGATCCCACCACCAGTTCCACGTCCCACATTATTTTCCCTTTCCCAGAATTTAAGGGATAGATTGTAATAGTTATACCCTGCTCATGACGTACTTCTTCAAGTTAGAGTTGTCCTTGGGAACAGGATTGTCATTACATCTGTACTCTGTATCCTAAAATCCTCAGGCTTCATGGACTTCTGGAGTCTCCTGGAGCTCACCCTGGCAGGGCAAGAGCCAGAGTTCAAAACTTTGTTCCAAGGAGCTTATCAATGTATACAGGAAACTGCACCCATCACTACAGTTGCCTGAGCCTGGACACTTCCAGTGTGGACACTCTTTGGCTTATGGCCTGTGGTTACTGTGTTTTAACCTCCCAACAGTCTGCTGTGCCCATGGAATTGTTACTTTTATTTCTGGACGTAGAAGTGGCTTGAAGAGGCTAAGGATTTTTCCCGAATTCTCACAGCTTTTAGTGTAGTAAAGCCAGGACTTAGACTTAAGTCTTGTTGTTCTGAATCTTGTATTCTTTCAAGGCACCATGTACCCTTTCTCTTTGGACCTGTAGGAATGGGACAAGGGATGCCTCCCAGGCACACAGGTTCCTACTCTTTGGGAGGCAGGGGACAGAGGGTTCTTTCATCAGTGTTCCCAGCTGTTGTAGGACAGTATTATGCACTGCTGGGCTGCAGGTGCCAAAAAGGGCATATAGAGACTGAACCCTTTGATTTGTGGAAGTTGGTGAAGAAACCACAGCCCAGAGAGGTTAAACCATTTCCTAGGAGTACGTAGCAGGACAAAAACTACAGCCTGGATCTCTGGACACCAGTGTCATTACTCTTTCTGCTGTAGACTGGGTTGTGATTTTCTTCTCTCTCCTAGTAAGAGGTCTGCTTAGTGCTGGTAGTATAAGTGGGAATAAACTGACAGTAAAAGTTTTGTAGCTGAGCCACTAAATGAGAGAAGCTGCTGACCTGCACACACTAGCCTCTGGACCTGGAAGTAAATTTTGCTGATATGGCAAATCCCAGCTTTCACAATAAGCAAGCTGTGCTATAGCCTGAGGGCTTGGGACCTGCATTTCCCTCTTATATAAACTTTCTGAGCAGGGAGGAGTAGTGAACAGTATTTGTCTTCCCCAGTCCTGTTCTGGGTTAGGAAATGTTGCCTGAAGCCTCTCAGGTGTATGATGGTTGTTGCTGGTCTAGGAATGTTGGCTCTCCAACCAGTCAGTCCCCAGCTATCGCCTGGGTAGATTCTCTGTTTAACTGAATCTTAAGACAAACAGCATCTGAAAATCAGTATGGCAAAAAGAAAAGATCATGTATACTTCAGTCTTAGAGCCTTTTGGCATCTTTGGCATAAAAGTTTTAACCTGTTCCTTTTAATCATGTGTCGCTTTAGGTGACCTACCCTGAGGTATTTCCCCTTTAATAGGGATCACTGAGAAACAAGGCAAGGCAAGATCTGTTTCCACTTTGGTTTCAAGTCCAGTTTTGATTCTTAAATACTACTTTCAGGAATTCCTTATGGCTGCAGTAGGCTTTGGGTGTGACTTCTCTCTTGCCCACAGGTACCAAACAGGATTTACAACTGAAGACCAAATCTAGATCCAATCTCTGCTATGGCCAGTAAACCTTGTTTATCAGGCTTGCTGATTATTCTTAATTTTTGATCATTATTTAAAATATGCTCTTTATTTCAGCAGCTGAGTCTGTTGAATCTTGTTGAGGAGCAAGCCTTCCCTTTGCTTAGAAAAGTGAGAATGGCTACAGTTTGGTTGGGAGTCTCTAGTTATTTCATTTGGTTTTGTCCCTGTCTTCAGATAATCCGAAGCAAAAAAATGTGGAACTATTATTCACATCTGGCTCCTGGAGACTTTCCTTTCTGGGCTGGGAGTATCATCCATGTGAGATTGGATCCCCTAAATCTCCAAATCTTCATCTAACTCAGGGCTGAACCTCAGAATAAATACTGACAAATATTTGTTGGTCAGTCAAGGAGAGGATAAGAATTTAGTCTCACAGCCCAGAGACGTAGAATTTGATTTAAATTCCTAGAAACTAGATTAAATAAACCAATGACAGCAAACTCCTTTCCTTGCCACCCCCATCCACCCTTCATCAAGGTGCCTGATTCTCTGTCTCTTGCTTCTTAGATTTTGGAACGTTGCTTGAATCATGCCTTTTCATAGACCCTGGCTGCCTATGGTCCGTTGGATCCAGAGCTTTCTGAGTCAGCCCTAAAGCAGAGTTAGGAGCTGTGTATTTTCCTAGCCTCTGGTATTTTCTGAAGATGAGATCAGAATCTTTCCTCTTTTGAGATCTTTGGATCTTACAGGGCCAGTGTCCACATCTGTACTGAACACCAGTAATTGTGAGTCCAGGTAAGGAACTATCCCTTAAACCTGTTTGTTCATCTATACAGTCAACATAACTCACCTCCATTCTAATCCTTTTGGTGCCTTCTTCCCATGACCCCTCTCTGGTCAAAGGGAGGGAGAGATGAGGCAGGTCAGGGGCAGGGAAGAAATTGGGTAGGATGACAAGAGTCAGGGGTCTCTTAGAGGACAACCCAGAAGCCTCCCACCTCCTTGGGTGCTAGCCTCAGCTTCGCTTCAGAGGCAGTTTAGGAACTTTTTTTTTTTTTTTTTTTTTTTTGGCGGTACTGGGGATCAAACTCAGGACCCTGTGCTTGCTAGGCAGGCGCTTATTCCACTGAGCTATATCCCCAGCCTTAGGAACTTTTCTCCCAAGAATATTTCCCTACCTGATCTAAGTGTGAGGAGGAGGGAAGAAGGAGGGTTTGGTGACAAAGGTTGGCTTATGTTACTCAGAGTGTCATTACCAAGGTGGATGTAATTGCATGGATTAAGAAAGATATGTGAGTAGGCATGTAAGTTGCTTTAGATCCTCCTGCAGTTGGACCCCAAAGGACAGACTAATTTGTGCCATACATGTACTTAAGCCTTTGCATGTGTACGTCCTTTCAGGACAGTGAAGACCCTGTGATAGAACTGGCCCTCTTATCCTCCAACAGGTCATTCTGCTGTATAAATGGAAACAAAACAAAGCAAAGTAGTTTCGTTGCAAATTTGAAAAAACAACTAGTACTAAAATTTGTGTATTTTTATCTTATTCTGAATTATGCTTCCTGTTTATATAAACTCTCAATTTTGTGTTTTGACTTTTCATGTAGCACTGTTATCATACAAATATTCCATCACTGTGTGGTCTCTGTTACCATTAGTTTTAGCAGCCATATTCGATTGCTCACTTACCTTTTTATCACCTAGACCTACCAGCTCTCTTATACACTGTGGACTCTAGAACTCCATTGAATTTCTGTATGTCTTAGTTATCTCCCTAATCTACTGCTAAATAGGGGAGAAAGACTATGTCTTCCTCTGTATATACAATGTGACTATGTAGTAGGTGAGCACAAAGGTTTGCTGTGTATGGACTCCCTCCCCTTCCTTCTTTGCTTCCATGACTTCTGTGTGTATAACCCTGTGCTTCTTTTTCCCCCACAGAATTTTTGGTTTCCTTCCAAATGCTGCTTTTATCCTGTCTCCTTAAATATCATCTTGTCTCCACAGGTTTTTGGTCTCGAGTCCCCTGAGACAGCCCTTTTTGGTGTGTGAATGGGGAACATGAGAAAGGGAAGGAGGGAGAGTAGATGGTTTGGGGGGAAGGGCATTTGGAACAGAGGTGCTTGATAGAATGCTTGATAGTCAAGTGCCCTAGGGATGGGGCAGGCAGAAGAAAGAAGCAACTGGAAAAACATTGGAAGAGTTGAGTTTTGTGTTAGAATTGAAATACTACAAACTATAGATAGGTTTCTTCAGATTTGGGCTTTGGTTCTCATATCTTTGTGAGATGTATCTGTGCATGTGTATAATGGATACATGATTTTCTGTATGTGTGATACATTTACTTCTGTGTATGTGTACATATGTCTGTATGTGTGGTATGTATACACTGTGACACATGCATCATGTGTTCCTATTCTTGTGTATGTATGTGATGTAGGCACATTTGTATATGTGTGTGCATGTCTCATCTGCTCATAACTTCTGCCTTCCATAGGCTTTGGTACTTCTCCTTATACCCCATTCTTTCTCAAGAACCAGTTTCCTTTCTCCTGGGTAGGAACACAAGGATCATCAACCTCATCCCTGGCCTAGGGGTTGCTCTTTAATTCTCACTTGTCAGCCCTCTGTGTCCATGGTACATGCCTTGTTCCTGCATAACAATGTTGTTATAGAACTGACTCATATTATTCCCCACCATCTGTGTCTGTTGAAGTACAGTAGATTCGCCCTGATCATGTCACTATTCTAAAAGTCTTCATTGTCTCCATGTCATGACAACTCCAGATTTCTTAATAGAGAAGGCCTTTTGTCATTCAGTTTTTGCCCAGTACTCAAGGTACAATTTAACAACCCCACATTCTCTACCAGGTCAAGCTGTTTTTAATACCATCATATCTTTGACTATGCTTTTTCGTCTATCTGTGAGTGCTGGCTTCCTTAATTTGTCTTACATCTGTTTAACTGTCAGTAGTCTTATCACATACCCACTCCAGGATCTCTTCTCTAGCATCCCAGGCCGGTGGAGAGAGCACTTCATCTTGCAGCTCAGTGATCTTGTTTCCCACTAGACTGAGCTTTCTAATGAGGGACATCTAGGTCTTGTTCACTGTTTTGGATTTCAAGAACCTAGCACAAATCCTGGCATAGCCCTCCGTTGTTGCTGCTGGTTGACTGAATTAACACTTCTCACTTCCAGATTGTTAGCAATCTAGCTTTTGATGTGATCTGTTTTTACTACCCCAACGAGACTGTTTGATCCTGGAGGTCAGGGATGGCACTGTAGCTTTTTATTAGCCTGGAGCCCAAGTCCTTATCAGGGACAGTCAATGTATGGTGAAAGCAAAGTTAAAAAAAATGGAGAAGAATGGAGGGAAGGAGAGAGAAAAGGAAGGTAGAAAGGACAGAAGATTGTCATCCAGATTTGTAATGATGCTGGTTTGAGTCTAATGAGATTCATATCTTTCTCTCTCCATAACCAACTCTGGGATCTCCAGTCTAGTTTGAGCAACTCCAAGAGTTTACAAGGCCCATTTGGCCCCAAAAGGGGGAGCTAAGTGAGACACCATTTTAGAGGTGTTAAAGTAGATAGATGATGCACAGATTTCAGAATTATTTTCAACATGATTGTGATGTTAGCATCTGATTAAGTTATTATGACATATAATTGCACTCCATGATTAATTAGGATATTTTACTCTATGTAATCCCTTTTATATCCTGTGTAAATTGCAGAAGAGTTGCATAAAGCAAAGTGCTTGCTGGTAGTGAACCAAGAACCCTTCCTCTTCTGGAATCTACACATTACTCTCCTTTATATATATATATTTTGGTACTGAGAATTGAACTCAGGACCTTGTGCTTGCCAGGCAGGCACTGTGCCACTGAGCTATATCCCCAGCCCCTTACACATTGCTTTTAATGTACATTAGGATGTGTGAAGTGTGTCCACATGCTTGTGACATGTGTGCTTTATGGACTTATGTTGGTATATGTGTGCTCAGATTTATGCTTTTATGGATATTTTTGCTTAGGATGAGGTCAAAAGATACTATTTCATTAATACATCTTTTAAAATAATTTTGGCTAAAAATAGTGAGTTGACATAGGGAAAATATTACATAAATAATAATACCGGTGGTTCATAGATGTGGGAGAAACTGTGGAGGAGGTGTGGACTACAGAGGGTAACAAAATACTTGAGGAAAGCATAAACCCTGCAGGTTTCCTATTGGAAACTCCTAGCATCCTCCTGGGAAATGCAGTCTCGTGGTACAGGAGCCCTGCCCTGTGTCAGCTGAGGGCAGGAAAGAGGCTATGAAATGGGAGACCATGTATACCTCTCTCTGACAAATCAAATCGCTGGACACAGCAGCGATCTTTGTCCAGCAATCTGGACATAGAGACAAAATAGACAATACCTTCCTGTTCTGTGGGATATGCATTTTCGCTAAAAGGCTCAGGAGTTGACCCAGAGCATCTGTGAGAAGGCCAGAGGCATGCTGTAAAATTGGCAGTGTCTCCTTGAGCCCCTGATCACACTTACCATGCCCCCAGCCTCTTCCATTCTGCCTCAAGCTCATTCTTAGAAATGGTCCCTGGGTTGTGACTTAATTGATATCAGGAAAGCTGAGATGGAAGCTTGGTTGCCAACGGTGGGACCATGTTATGCTACTTAATCTTTGCAAACATGTGTATTTATAGGTAAAAGAGGTTTGATTCACCTACATTTTGATGATGATGTGAGAATTAAGCAGACCGGTATGTGGGAAAGCTACTGGAAATAAAAGTTTTGTGTTTGATTAAATCTTTGAAGAAGGATCGTACTATTAGGTGTGGTGTCTGATAGCAGTTCAGGGTGGGTCTCCACCCCAGGAACAGTGTGTAAGGGTCAGAATTATGCTGAAAGCATGCAGGTTTTATGACAAAATATCAGGTATCAGTGGGTGTGAGGCTGGGAATTGTCTCTGATAGGTTTGTCTTCTCTTTGGTTATGTTGTTTGGAGGTTGGCTCGTCCTGCCTATTTTGTTTTCTTTCTGTTTCTTCTCTGAGTTACTCAGTGCTGTTATTGCCAATGACAACAGTGTCTATTTGCTGAGCACATGCTGTGTGTTAAGTACCATGTTCAATGCTCTCCATGTGTTGCTTCATTTGCATATCACTATACTCTGTGGTGCTCTGTCCACAAAACCCTGTGGTGCTCTGTCTATAAAATCTGTTTTATAGATGACAGGAGTGTGATATGAAGAACATAAAGCACTTGCTGAGGTCACACACTCAAAAGTACCTCAGCCAGAGCCCCAGTCAGTTGTTTTTATTTGTTTCTGACTCCAAAATTCATGCTTTTAAACATGTGTCATACAATTCTATATCAGTGTCAGCATCAGAAAATATTTTCTCAGAACCATCTAGCTGTCCCACACAGAGACAAAATAGACAATACCTTCCTGTTCTGTGGGATATGCATCTTCACAAAAAGGCACAAGGGCTACTTTTATGCAATGCCAGGCAGCTTGCTTCACAGTGTCCATCCTACTTTCCTTATTTATACAAGAATGGACTGGAATGGTTGATCTCCAGATTGGACAGAACTTTGGTATGCTTTGATAAGTTCGAAAATTTCCTAAGGAAAACACTGAATGCTTATAGTATCTCCTAATTCCTTACAAAGTCTGGTTGACCTCCCCCGTTGAGGCCACTGGCACTGGATTGGGAGAGGGGATAAAAGAGTTCTCAAAAAGATTTGGGTCAGAAATTTACTTTGTTGGATTTGGTCCTTCAGCCTGGTGATACTGCAGGTTGAGGTCTCTGAGGAGCACAGAAAAATAAAGGCCTTGATAAGTTGAATTAAAGCTGAGTTACTAAGCTTTAATGGATCACTTCAGCAGGGGATGCTTACGCTTTGTGATTCCTGCTTACCCATGGAAGGAAAGGAGGTTCTCAGCCAAGCCATATATAGTTTCTCCCAAGAAACTTCTAACAGTAGGTTGTGAATCCCTTTTCTGTGGCCATGTTATTTTGAGCTTAACTTTTTATAAAAGTACAAACCTCCTTACTTTCCATATTATGTTTAAATTATGTGTTGCATGCCAGTCTTGCTTGCTGGTCTAAAAACTCCTTGGGGATAGGACTGAAGCTTGTTAATCATGAACCTCTAGGACTTAGCTCATTGTCCACCATAGGATGGTGCCCTTTAAGTGCAGGCTAAGTAAAGGCAGGGGAAGCACCCGCACCAAGGTGATTATACCCAGTCCGGATTCGGGAACCAGGCTTTTGAGAGAAGAAGAAGAAAAGCTGAAGAAAGAGTGATAATTATAGGAGCTGCTTGGTGTTTGCGGTCCTAGGAGGGTGTGTCATTTTACCGGAGGGTGAGCTTGTCCTGATGAATAGGCCAATCCAGCCCACCCTGGGAGCCTTTGGTGGCACAGCCATCGCTGTCATCATAATTGTCTGAGAGCTGGTTGTGGACAGGGCATATAGATGCCACACTTAAGCCACACACTTGCTCAGCATAGTGTCATACCTGGATACCCAGTAAAATCCCGAGGACGGTGTAAGAGCGGGTGACCTTAGTTGCTGCTTGAATTGTGCTTAATCCCTAATCAATCAAATATGAGACAGTGGAGGTGATTCAGCCAAAATCTCAGCTGATGGATATGGAATTAGGCTAGATCGAGTCCCAATTACTTGTTTTTGCTGGTGTGAGTTTCAGAAATGCCAGTGAGTTGCCAAGAGGCCATAGATGTTGTGATCACTCCGTGCTTAGGCTGTTGTAGACACACTGATTTAAAAAAAAATAAATTGCTTTTTGTTTTCTGAGCCTAGTTGCTTACTTTATATCTATGGCATAACAGGCCAAATGCCCCTTAGCAGGAGGGCTCAGTGTCCGTGGGAGTGTCGGGGCGGATATGACCGGTGGAGCATTGCCTCCTCCCCTGGAATGCAGCCTCACACACCTTCTTGATGAACAAGGCTTACCCAGGGTGGGTGAAGGCAGCCTCCAAGAGCTTGCCTTGGTGTTCTTACCTTACTGCCCTCCCATTTTTCCTTCTTTCAAGTTCCAGCAGGAAATTGCCATCCTGCACATGTCCAAAATAGAATAGACCTGGAAGGATGAGATTCAGAACAAAGAGTTGTGGGTGGGAAGGTGTAAGTCCTGTAGGCCTCCCAGCCTGGGCAGTATCTATTTGCTGCCCTCATTCTCACTGACTTTCTGTGTACTTTGCTCTCAGTCAACAGCAACCACTTAAGAGTTACTTTTTTCTTTTTCTTTACATTCAAAGGATGCCTCTGTTTCTATTCTTACCGGTACCATTGCCACCTTATGTATACGAACATTACTTTTAGTATTACAGCAAACGCTAGGCATTCCATTGTCATCAGTTAAACAGTTCATCATTTCGCTGTCCCCACTACTACGGCTATTGCCTCTGCTCGTTGTTACTCTTAGTACCCTGCCTTCAGCCCCTTCATCAGTACCCTCTCTGCCACCACCACCACCACCCCCTTGATCACAAGGACTTCAAGTGCCACCACCGTTACCATTCTGAATATTTTCTTTTTTTTTGTCTTTTTGAGACAGGGCCTCACTATGCAGTTCAGGCTGGCCTTGAGCTCACTTTGTAGCCCAGGGTGGCCTCGAATTCACAACAATCTTCCTGTCTCAGCCTCCCAAGCGCTGAGATTACAAGCGTGCACCATCATTACCATCACCATCTCCTCCACCATCTCTGTTACTACTGTCACGTCCACCACCTTTAGGACTACCACCACCATCACTGCCACTGCTGTTAACATCACCACTACTGTCACGCTAGTTCTACTCATTCTTGTAATAGCTTTGCACCACCACCACCGTCCTAGCTCATTATCACCCCACGGTCACCGTCATCCGTCACCGCCTGCACCAGCCCCACTACCGCCTTTACCACACTGCTATCGTGGCTCATTCTTATCATTACTGCTGCTTCCACCACCACCCCCGTCTCTGTTACTGGTCATTGTCAGCACCGCCATTACCATAACTAGAATGAAGAAGAGAAGGCTTTGGCATAAATTGCATCTTCACATGATTAAAGAGCTTCAGAGGAATAGTTAAATTATTTTGTGTTAGTAAAGAGGTTAAAATTAGAAAAGGGGGCAGAAATTAAAAGGAATTATTACACTTGAGTAAATAGAAGCAGTGTTTTTCATGGGACTAGGGAGTGCACTGGGGCATGTCTGGGGCTAAATGATGACTTCAATTTGAAGTATGTGGAGAATTTCTTCTTTCTTTTTGTTTAAGGGAACCATCAGGTGGGATGAGCTTCCAGTCCAACAATCCAGTCTCTCACTGGTGTCTGAATCCCCTCTGTGGAATCCTTTAGGAGTGGAAATTAAAGCCATCTTTTTTTCATTTTTTCTTTTCCTGTAGCGAGCTCATTTAATCCAGAAATAGTTGATTTGGTTCCTTATATTTTTATTTCATAAGCTTTTTAGTAATTCTATAATAATGAGTTACATTCTATTTTAAAAATTTAAGACTTTTAAGGTTAGAGCAAAATTCTTTCCTTTGGCTGTTCCCATTCCTTGCTTCTTTAACTCCTTCACACAAACAAACTATATTGTAATTTGATGTGATACATTTTGTAGAATATTTTCCTGCCTTTATGTGTATGAACAACATGATATTGTATCCATGTATATTTTCCTGAATAGTGTATTATTTTCTTTCTGTCTTCTGCTTTTCTTTCACTCAACAATAAATTGGCACAGTATGGTTACAAGGATGGCTCCAGGCTCCTGAAAGCCTGGATTTAGATTACAAATTTATCACTTGCTAACATGGATTACTTTACCTCTTTTGGTCTTTGTAGATTGGTATTACAGCATACTCATATTCACCATGTTCTTGTGAGGATTAAATGAATATGTGTCTTTGCTTGATTATTTGTATTACGTCCCCTTAAGACATCAAGATTGCAAAACTTTAATGTTATCTCCTGCAGAATATAACCATTAATCTCAACATACTAAGTAGTTGTCATGGAAAACTATTAAAAAAAAGAATCCCACACAACATGGCATAATACCACTTATGCAAAAAGAATCCCCTGTATTTCTCTCTCTATATATATTGATCTATCTATGTAGAACAGTAGATGGATAGATATATAGATAGATCTGTATAAAGGTATATATTTATAAATAAATAAAAATCAAGAAAGATAAAAAAAATGAATATTAATTCATGTAGGCACTGAAACTTTCCTGAATGTAATATTGGCAGGTATACAGTCACATTCTTACTCAGATTATTACTAAGTAAGTTATAGATTGGATATGTCACAGTTTATTTAGCCATTCCTAAACTTACATATATGCATATGTATATGTTTATGCATATGCATGTGTGTATGTATACATACATTACCTATATAGTATATATAATATGTTATGTATATACACACACACACACACACACATATATATATATATCCCTGCTCCTCTGATTTCCACTCTTGCCTATTGTTTTTTTTTTTTTTTTCGCGGTACTGGGGATCGAACTCAGGACCCTGCGCTTGCTAGGCAAGCGCTTATTCCACTGAGCTATATCCCCAGCCCTTGATTTCCACTCTTATAAAGAAGCCTCAAGCATATTTTAAATCCTACGCATGTGATTGATAGTTACTTAAAGGTGGATAAGAAGTAAAATTGTTATATTCTTTTACTTTAAAGGATTTATCAGAAAAGTACAATTGAATAGGTATCTGTTTTCTGTTTCTTCTACTTTTTGTTTTTATTTCTACCCTCTTGACAACCTGATATCACACAGCAAACTCCATGGCAGATGACCTTAATGGCCAGGGTTAATAACGTTAGGTTCAGATTAACCTTTGTGTAACAGTCCTAGTATTTTAATATTCTTCTCACTGCATAGAAAGCATTTAGCAAGTGCCAGCATTATTCCAGGAGTGACTGGTGGTTACTAGGGCTGTGCAGTTGTTATCGTTCCTGTTACCTTTGCTGTCCCCATGCTGTGATGGAGCTCATCCTTGGGGTATGCCTTTGGTTTATCTTAACAAAATGGAAACGAAACCACGGTTTCAATCTCTGCTTGACCAGTCTGCAGTATTTGTTCTGTAGCTACAGAACACATTCTTAAACTTTAAAGGGCCTGCTGGCAAACTGCCATAACGTGCTCAATGTTGTCTCACACATAAGATAAATGCAGTTGTAGTTGAATGCAAATGTAGATGTATAAATGTTCATTTGTGATGAAGAAGAAACTGATGGGCAAGGGCTTGAGTTATCTGGATGTCCAGGAAATAGATTAAGGGAGAAAACCTTGGATTTGAGACTGGAAGAGAGTGCTCAACTAGTTTGAGATGGTCTATTGCTGGAGGTGAACTGGAAAGGAATGTCCTCTTGATTCAGAAAATTGTGCTGGATTAAGAAAGAAGTAACCTTCATGTATTGATTGTGACAGAGACTGGAGATAAAAAGATGAGCGAGACGCAGGCCCTAACCCAAGGAGCTCACCTTGGAGTATGGAGAAATGTAAATGTTGAACGAAGCTTGTAAGATAGGGGGTACTGAGAAACACTCTCTGGGGTGCTGGAAAAGTGAGGAGGGGCGCCAAGGTTCTTCCTTTTCAGTGGAGAAAAATGCTTGAGTCAGAATCCTTTAAAATATGTAAGAGGGCTGAAGCAGGCCCGGGAAGAAGAAAGAAGGAGCAGAGCGCGTATACGGAGGAGAGGGGTGGCACTGGGCATCTGTACGGGCCATTGGAGGGGTTGAAAAGGATGGAGGGGAGGAACGAGACAGGTGGCATTGCAGAGGGACCTAAAAGTTGCTTTAAGGCATTTTGACTTTTATTTTCAAGAATGTAGGTAACCATCAAAGGATTTTTAAATTAGGAAAGGAGCGTGATTATATCTTTACAGGATAAGTTATTTCATGAAATACTGACATTCCAAGGAAGGGCCAAGCTGCTTTTAGGTAAGCGTGGGCCTTTTGGAGAGAGGGTGAACTGGTGCTGGCAGGTGCTGGCCATGGCCTTGGGAAGCATAGAAGGCGATCTTGGTAAGGACGACCCAGGTTTGGTTACATTGGCCCGTCTGACCATGTCATGTGGAACAAATAAATCATTGAATACCTTAGCTCTGACCGGATGTCTCAGAGTTATTTCCTGTAATTCTTAGAATAACTTGTAAATTTGGCACTGTGGTCCCTCCCATCCTCCAGCTGAGTAAATAAGGACTCTGAGGTATTGAACACACAGTGTATAGGTACTAGCAGGTGCATTTGGGCTCTTGCAAGCTCCAGGGCTCTTTTGCCATTTTGCAGTTGTCTTTAGAAGGCAGGCGGAAGCAAGACCCAGATAATGTCATCATGCCATAGTGGGGCATTACTTGGCACAGCTGTGGAAAGCAGAGCCCCCAACAAGCATGTGTTTGCTCTGTGCTCAGAAAGGTCTTATTGTCTGGGCCCCAGGCCTGGGGCCTGAGGGAGGAGCAGGTGTTCTGTTGACCTGTCTCTCAGGGTAGAGGCAGCTGCTGAGGCCTCTGGCAGGGTTTGCAGAGGCACTAGGGACTTCGTGCTTCCATTACAAGGGACAGGCTGGGTCAGCACAAATTCTGCAGAAGCTGCACCCTCCCAGGACAGGCCTGATGGTGCCTGTGGAACTCAGCAGGGCAGTTTGGGAACCTGGCCCCTTCAGGTGCTGCCTCTCTTGTTCTGACAAGAATAAGGGGTTTCTTAACTGCTTACTTGTAAGGATAAGTGGGTGGAAGGGGCTGTGGTGTAATAGGGTATAGTCCCATCCAACCCTGCGTGGATTCTTAATCAGGCCTTTGGCTCTTGAGAACTCTGAGGTATCTGGAACTGGTGAGTTCAGGAGGTCAGGCCACCCTAGGATTCCTGAAATTCACATTTTAATTCTTTGGTTCTTCAAATACCTTACCCCTTATTATAGGTCAGCTACTTTACAGTCAGGGGCTGGTGTTCTCTCTCCAGTAATTGTGAGAAAATATTACAGTGGAAATCTGTGATGTCCGTTGTCATTTATGTCCATTTGATGCCATGTTTACTGCCACTCAGTGGACACAGACAGACACTGTTCTGGATGTGTCACAAGGGCCTGTCACACTAGCCCTCACAGGCTTCTTGCAGCATCAAGTGGGATAATGGGCATGAATGCATTTGTTAGACCATAAAGTGCTGTGCTTCTAGAGACTAACATCTCAGCAGGAGTAAAGGCTCAGCACACTGCAACAGTTGGGTAACACTGCCCCATGTGGACGAGGAAGCTAAGGCCTGTGTCTTGTGACTGCTTCACCAGAATACTTTTCAGCTGGGTTGCTATAGGTGGTCTCAGCTCTCATGGAGCATCAGATACTCTTAAGGTCAGTCAGCACAGTGCTGATGCCCGGCTTTCATGTGCTCTGAGGGGGCTCCCTTCCCATTGCACTACTGCCGACATATTCCAGCTCCTCCCACAGTGGCCAGCCTGGGGCTGGATGGCACTTAGCAGAGCCAGGTCAGGTTCTTGTTAGCCCCTTCCTTGGGCTGGGCCAAGGGAGCATGCTCCTCCTCATGGTTCTGGATCGTGCTTTGCCTGTATTTGTGTTCAGAGGCTGACAAGCACAAATATGTGGAGAATGTTGGAAGGACTTCATCAATTAACTCTTAATTAATTTATATTTGTGATGAGCTCTCAGCTCCTGTTAACACAGATGGCCAAATCAAGACTCTCTTGTGCTATATTTCATTTATTTAGTAGGTTAGCAAAGACTATGTATGTTACAAAGTGTATCAGAAATCAGAGCTAAGGAAAGGAGGATAGATCAGATATGAGAAACAAAAGGACAATTTTTCTCCCCCACATATTAATTACCTCAGTTGAAACATCCCACAGAGTGTACACATATCAAAACATCATATTTCATATTATCCATGCATAGATTTTGTCAATCGTAAATAAAAATAGCATAAGATAATGCAGAAGAACACTTAAAAATGCCCGAAGGACAAGTTTTGTTCTTTAACTTTTTTCTTTCTTTCAGCAGTGAGCAAAAGCTTTTGATTATAAAAGCAATGCAGTACACCAGGCTTGGTGGTCCTTGCTGGTGTCACAGCTATTTGGGAGATTGAGGCAGGAGGATTGTAAGTTTTAGCTCAGTATTGGGTAAGTTTAGAGGGTCTTGTTGCAAAATAAAAAATAAAGGCTAGGGATGTAGTTCCGTGGTAGAGCTCTTGCCTAGCATACATAAGGTCCTTGGTTTAATCTCCAGAATCCCTCCCGCACTATTTGTAATATATAGAAAGCATCAACAATAATAGATAAAGAATCCATATGCCTGGTTTACATTGATATTATAGAACAATAATTCCATTTTTTTATTTCAGAGTCTACCTTTTTCTTTTTTGATATAGAGTCTTTCTATGCAGTTCAAGCTGGCCTTGAGCTCACTTTGTAGCCCAGGCTGGTCTTGAACTCACAATGATCCTCCTGCCTCAGCCTCTTGAGTGCTGGGATTACAAGAGTGCAGCAGCAAGCCCAACAGGTACCTTTTCCTTAATATGTCATTATTTTCCACAGTTGCTTTTAATGATTGAATGTTCCATTAATGGATAATTATGGATATTATCTATTTAATAAATTATCTGCTAATAATTTGTATTATTGAACTTTTCTACTTCTATGAAATTGTTGCAATAAATATCTTTATACATCTCTTTTGGTAAACATGGTCAGTTGTTTTTTGTGATAATTTCCTAGAAGCAGGATTCCCAGGGTCACAGTGCATCTTTCATGTTTTCTGCATGTGTGAAGACAAAGGCTGTGGAGTCAGATCTCTTAGCATCTGACTTGGCTGTTGGGCAACTGCTTTGGAAAATTTCTGGTAACAGTGGTTTCCTCTCTGGTGAATGTGGATGACAATAACTCCTTCTTGTTGACTTGCTGTGAGGTGTGAGTAGCTTACTGTATGGTAGGTACGTAGATTGTAGCCTGACCCACACTGAGCTCGTATCTCCTGGCTGTTAGCATCACCGTTGCTGTTATCATCGCCAGTGTGATCTCCTGAAAGAGTGTCCCAATTTAGACTCCCACAGGCATCGTATGAGAGTGATTTTCCACATGCCTTTGTCAACACTGGGTATTATCATTCCTTTGGTTATTTGTTTGCCAATCTGATACTCCAAATTGTTGCTGTAATTTTACTTCTTTGATTACTAGAGATGAACCTTCTTTTGGCATCTTCGCTGGTATTTCTGTATTCACTTACGGCTTTTTCTTATTTCTGATAGATTGTTCCATCTTTTTTCCTATTAAAGATATTAATCTCTTGCTGGCCGTGTGTGTTATAAATGTGTTTTTCTGTTTTTTTTGTGTAATCTATGTGTATTTGTAGATGAAGAAATAGGAATTTTCCTTGTTCTGGCCTATAAAATTTCACCATGAGGTCAAGTTACCTATGTTTCCCCAATCTCTTTTGTTAATTTTTACTTTTGAATTGAAATGAAATTAATTCAAAATTTTTATAATGAATTCCCCACCTTTTTGGCTTTATTATTTATTAATTAATTATATACTGAACTAGTTGGTCCTGATTTTTTTCTTGGCTGTCTCTTTCATTCCATTAGTCTTTGTCTTTTCCTACGTTTGCATTTGTAATTTTTTATAGCTTTGTAAAATACTTCAATATGTTTGGATACAGAAAAACTTTCAGTAATTTTCAAGAGATATTTTCTTGGCTTTATGATCTTATTTTTTCTATACGTAAACTCAAAGATTTTGTCATTTAATTTTTATTAGAGTTGTATTCATTTTGTAAATTAATTTGGGAAAAATGATGTTTTTGTACTTTCCCATCTAGAAACATAGAGCTTCTTTTTCATTTGACTAAGATAGTCAAAAATAATTTTTATTTTAGAATAGTTTCACAATTACAGAATAGTTACAAGGAAAGTATAATATTTGTCACAATTTCTATATATGTTAAGTAATAACACATGCAGTATATGTTTAGTAATATGCCCGCGCTTTATTTGAATTTCACTTGTTTTCCGTGCTACCCCTTTTGAGACCCAGCATCCCATCCAGGACATCACATTAGTCATCATTTCTCCATAGAATCCTCAGATCGTGACAATTTCTCTGACTTGTTTATGATGACCTTGGCCACCTTGAGGAGTGCTGGTCAGATAGTTTAGAATATTCCTCAGTTTGGACTGGTGTGATATTTTTCTCATGATGAAATCAAGCATTGTTCATATGCAATTAGAACAAAAAAAATCAGAATAATTTACAGAGTTCTTGGTCTTTAAGAGAGATATTTTCCCCCTAAGAAATATGTATCAGAATGACCGTAGAGAAGAGGCAGTGAGTGATATGGAGCACCAAGACTCCGTGACATGTGCACCAAGTGTGGTGACATATAGGAATAGCTTCTCGTGGCTGCCTTTCATTAAGACCTGCATAAAATCCCAGGTCAACACCTGATGATTCAATGCAAGAAAGAACATTTTTTGAGCATCTGGATTAATGCATTTGATTATGTAGGCTTACAGTGGTCCAATTTGATTTGCAGAAAGGACTTTGGAGAGAGGAGTGACAGACGGTGACTTCAGACTATTTGTCCCAACGTCTAGGAGGAAGGCTTAGAGTCAGACTGTTCAGGGGTTGGGGAGCAGCTCTGTGGTAGAACCCTTTGCTTTTAGCAGATACGAGGCTCTGGGTTTGATTCCCAGCACAATACAGACAAACAAACAAAAACAGGTCAACAACTGTCTCTGTCTGTAACACACACACAAACTGCCTGGGCCACAAATCTGGGCCTCACCTTTACTAGTTCTCTGACTTTGAAATCTCTGTCTTAGAGTCCTAATCCCAAAATGAAGGAAAAGGTAGCAACTATAATAGAGAGCTGTTGTGAGCATTAGATAAGATGGCACACAGTAAAAGAACAATACACATGGCAATCATTATTCTTTCACTTGAACCTTCTTAAGGGCTCTAGACACCGGAGGGTTAGAAGTTGCATCCTCAGATACATGATGGAAACACTGTTGAGTGTATTTGCATATAGTTTGAAAGCTAGATCACTGAGTAACAAGATTGGTAATTTGGTATGCAAACTGAGAAGTCAAACCAGATGGAAATCTCCTCATATCTGATGCACTCAAGCTTCTGGGCCACTCACAGGCAAAGTTGGGTTTTCTCTAGGACACACTGTAGAATCCGCTCTATTTCTTACAGAGGTCCTTGACTGAATCCTCAGTCTTCTGCTTCATAGTACAAGTGGATTATTGTATTTTAAAAACAAATACTAGAGGTTGCTTGGTTACTGATAAAACTTCTGCAAGGATCCCCTGTTTGTCAGCAGACTGACTTGTCTCAGGACCTCTTTGTTTTGAATTAGTTGCAAAATGGTCTGTTGTTATCATCTCTATTGTTACCACCTTCTAGGACAATGTATAAGTTTGCATCATAGAGTTGTTGAGTCAGCTGAATAATATCGATACATACTCTCTGGCAGTAATTAGCTTCTCTTACCTAAGTGTCTTGGAGCCTTATTTGAATCTGGATTGGGTTCGTATCTTTGGGTGAAAGGAAGACCAAGAACTGTAAATTATTCTGATTTTTTGTTCTGACTGCATATGAACAATGGTTGATTTCATGAGAAAAACATCACACCAGTCCAAACTGAGGAATATTCTAAAATATCTGACCAGCACTCCTCAAGGTGGCCAAGGTCATCACAAGCAAGTCTCAGAAGTTGTCACAATCTGAGGACCCTTTGAAGAAACGATGACTAACGTGATGTCCTGGGTGGGATGCTGGGTCTGAAAAGGGGCACCATGAAAAACAAGTGAAATTCAACCTGTTTTTCCTTAAAATTCATTCTTCAGTTTTGGAGAACACAAACTCAGTGTATCTGACGTCTAGCAGGTTGGGAGTTACATTTTTCCCCTTGTATCATTGCCACCTAAAATGTTACAGTTGTTACTGATATTTGATATTTGATCATGGCCAAGAGTAAGGGCTGAGCTTCTGTAGGCCCTAAGCCCCTGCTGATGTTGACTAGGAAAGTCAAATACATTTGTATCTTTGGGTTTGTGTCAGGGGTTAGGATCGTTGTATTGATTTTTTTTTTTTTTGATATATAGAAGTTTATCAGTTGGTAAGCTACACATTTCTTCACTATGGTATTTACTGCAGCATGTTGTAATTTCTTTTTACTGTTTTGGTATTGGTCTCTCCTAATAGGCTTTAAGACCCTATGAGCAGTGACCCTGTCTTATTGTTTTGTGACTTTGTGCAGCCTGGCTCAATGCTAGGCACAGAAAGATTCCATTAAATGCTTACTGAATGAATGAACAGATGACTAAACACAACATGCCGATTTGATGAGTAACTTTCACACTTATAATTAGCGGTCACACATTCTTTATACTAGGAATTTGCCACTAGTACGTAGTATGGAGCTGGAGATCAAGCCTTCCTCCTTTAGGATCTTGCTCTTTAGTACTCGAGGTCATTTCTCCTGTTAACATGTATGGGTGGTTTTGCAGACCTCATATGGAGGGGCCCTGTGATTACTGCTTAGAACCTCTGGATGTCAGAGGTCAAAAGGACCTTAAAAAACACCGACTACAACCCTATCCTTTCACAAATATGGGCCTTCTGACTAGCTCTTGCACCTGGTCCTTGGAGGAGTGTCAGATGGGACCGATGATTTGATTTCATAGGAAGCTGAAGCACAGAGACCTTCTGAACTACTTGAGGTCATGAGCAATGAGACCCACCCACCTTTAGCTTTGGCAATATTTGGGGCTGTGCACCTCAAAGGGGGTTTGTCACCTGGAGATTCTAGCAGAAGTACTGATAATTATACTCCTTGCTGCCTCATATCTGGCTCCTCCTCGCAGCCTGTCAAACAGCTTACACAATTGTCCTCTTCCAGTGCATGGGGGCAACTGTCCATGAGTCAGTTCCACTAAGCCTGGCATTTCTCAGATAGGTGTGGCCTTGCAAGTGTCACCGGGTGTCTGTAGAGCTGGGGGCAGGGGTGGGGACCCGGTGTGTGGTAGCTTGATGAAGACTTTCCAGGGGTGTGGGAACATGGCACAGGCTCTCATTCTGAGGATCTGGCACACCAAATCCCTGCATTTCAAAATAGGTCAAGGTAAATGTGGACGATGGTTTCAGTGGAATACATATTAAGCTGCAAATACATAAGGACTGGACTGTTGGAATTGTTGTTTCAGCTCTTTTTAGCCTGGGATAGACATCAGTTGGATACTCGGTATATGGCTGGAAAAGTACACATTATATTTTGGACAGAGCTTATTAAACGTGAATAAGATAGTAATTTTTAAAAAGTTCGGTACTTAATGCAATACATTTTATTTTATTTTATTTTTTTCTTTGCGGTACTGGGGATCGAATTCAGGACCCTGCGCTTGCTAGGCAAGCGCTTATTCCACTGAGCTATATCCCCAGCCCAATGCAATACATTTTAAAACCTGCAGTCTAACAAGACCAAGGTCCAAGTGTGTGGGATACTCTCAGATTTTGTGAAATACTAGCATTGGGGTTTTTGAAGAGCAGGGAAAATCTCCTTGCCCCTCAATGGGGGATGATCTTGGGCCAGGACTAGGTCTCGACACTCCCTCAGAGGTAGGTTGCCTTCCTCTTCATCTTAGAGTCACCCTGAGGTTAGTTATATCCTTTCTTCAAGGTAGAGGGCCCCTGATGATAAGTGCCGAGTCATGTGTTGAAGGCTTCTTCCAGGACCAAACGAAATCTAACGACACTTAAGACCTCAGATGGAGGTTGTTCTGACAACCAAACATGGTAGAGAGGTAGCAGCAAAAGCCCTGATTTTTGCCTCTAGCTGGCACAGTCTGTGCTTCTGTTCAGATACAAGTAGAGGAGAAAGCAGGGTCCCAGCACGTGGAGTCATGCACTGGCTTTGTATGTGCATGTGTGCCTATAACATGTGTGCCTACAACATATGGTATGAGAGATTGCCGTGTGCAGACTCCATGTGTGTGAAACTCTAAGGATAAGGTCAAGGAGTTGCTTCTTCACGTGGCAGGACATAGTGGGGGCTGGGAGGCAGATTTGGGTCAAGCAAACTCTATGGAGCAGCTCCACAGAGAATCTGACCTGGCCTGAAACAGGTTTGCCATTTGGGCATGATTCAGCCCTGCATAAAAGGCTCAGGCACGGCCGCCTCTGCAACTGGGGCATGGTATTCATGTATTCACGTGAGTAGTCCTGGTCTACCCATGGGAGCCCTATCCATAAAAGCCTGGGCTTCACTGTTGGCTTCTCTCCTGGTTTGGGAAACAGCTGTCAGCTATGTGTCTTACTACTGACCTGCTCACATCCAGCGCCCTGCAGCCAGACATCTTTCACTAAGGCCTTTTATATCCCAGAGTAGGTCTGGTCCAGGATTTTCTCTAAACAGCAAACTAGTGCAAGTTAATTCACAAAGCCTCCCTTTAGATCCTCAGTCCGCTCCATTTTATTCTGAGCCACCATTCAAACTACCCTCATAACTCTTTGTTTCTTGACCTACTTGTATTTATTGACTCAGTTGATTCTCCTTTGTTTCTTGGACACTACTCTCCTATCTTTCCAAGCTCCATCCTCTGAAATTTCTTTTCCTTCACCATGTGTACACACACACACACACGCGCACGCATGCACACACACACACACTCTCTCTCTCTCACTCTCTCTCTCTCTCTCTCTCTCTCTCTCTCTCTCTCTCTCTCTCCTGGCCCAAGTGGCCCTAGCTCCACATTTATGTGTCCAAATTTCCTCTAGTCTTTGCCTCTCTGTAAATGCTCCACCATCCACCTAGTTGCCCAAGCCAGAAACCTGCCTTTGTCCTCCTTACCCCATGTGTGTCAGCTGCACTTATGTGTTAATTATTTCTCCAGAATGGTTGGAGTGATCTTCTCTGTCTGGCATCTTCTGGAGCGCTGGCCTCGCCATTGTTGTAGCAGTAACTGCAGGAACACGTCCTTTTCCCTCTCGTTTGTTTGCTCTGTCATCTGTACATTATCCACTTTGCAGACAGCCTAAACTTTTGCAGCTTTTAATCAAAGAAAACATCTCTTTGCTTAAAGCCCTTTAGAGTCTTCCCATTGCTCTCTGAATGTCATAATTTCATATACATGCTATTGAGGGCTCATGGTCAGGCAGGTGCACGCTTGTTCATGTAAACAAGCCTACATTATACACTTATGGGCACATGTTCCCCTTGGGCATAGGTCGCCACCCCAAGACAGCCTTATCGATAGGAGTCTGGAACCCATCAGGGTCTGCCATCATGCTTGGCTTTGAGTAGATTTTAGCAAGAACTCAGTCAGTGAACAAATGAACTTTTGTTATTTTCTAGAGTGGATACTACACAAAGGCAGTGCTCTTGCTCTTTTTACTCTTGTATCTTCAGCATCTTAAGGAAGATCTGGCATGTAGTAGCTACCCAATAGAGACTCACTGGGTGATATAATGAATACATGACTGTAAATGTGGTAAGCAATCCATAGATATGTAATATTCTGGCTATTTAAAAATCATAGTTGATGTTCTCAATATGCTTTTGTCAGTCAGTTCACATACAAATGAAGATTCCCTCAGGAACCCTCTTACTGGCAGCATCCATCCATCACATCATCATATAGCCATTCCTCTCTGTCACCTTGACTCTGAAAACACTTATCACCATCACCCCTGACACACTACTGCAAAGCCCAGCTCCCATCTGACCAAGACAAGATCTCAAGGATGAAACTCCAAACGTACACAAGGATCTGTCCCCACAGGTGCGTTATCCTCTGGAGAGGCGATCTGAGGGAATGACTCTCACTCCTACTCTCAATTTTTGAATGAACTGAGCAGCAGATTCAGTTTTGGAAATGCATGTGACAGCCCTCAAAATATGGTACATCATCAGAGATACTTTTCCCTAGGCCAAAACTTGTAGTTTTAGATCAACAATGTGGACTTAGCTAGATTCAAGTTCTGATGTTTGTACTTACTGGCAAATAATCTTGCTCAGGTCATCAAACATTTCAGGCCTTAATGATGTGTGGGACTGTGACAGACGCTGTGTCCTGAGTGGGAAGGCACCCTTACACTAGAGAATCACTGGATGACCGGCCTGACTGGACTTTCCCACTACAGCACCTTCACTCTACACTGTCACTGTCTGAGCTCTTCCTGGCTCTCAGAATTATTGCACACTGTGCTTCAAATTCTCCTAAGTCACTGTTTTTTGCAGCCTTTGCCAAGATCTTTTTCCCTGCCCAGTCTCTTAAGTGTTGAAGTATTTCAGGGCATGATCTCCAGCCCTCTTTTTCTCAGCCTGTATTTTACCCACCCTCAAAGCTAATATGCTCCCCAGTGATGATGGCTCCCAAATGTAGATTTCCTTCCCTGATTTTCTATGATCTGACTCACAGATGTAAACAGTGTCTGTATCTACTTGGTTGTTCTAGAAATGTCCCAAAATTAAACCTTCAGAACGGAGTCCCTGCCTTTCTCCTTACCCAGCTGCCTCCAAATCTGTTCCTCACATAATCTTCCCCAGTTCAAAAAATGGTGGGCACTGCTATATAGCAGTCCTTCTACAAACTTGGATTATAGCAATGGTGTCTTCATCCATTTCCTGTCCCCCTTCGTGATGGTTTCTTCTAATCCAGTCTCCATACTTTTATCTAGAGGAATATTTAAAATATGCAGAAGTAATCATGACATTCTTCGGCTTATAAATCTTCATGGTTCATGTTACTGTTAGGACAAAAGTCCAAACCTTTAACATGCCTTCAAGGGCCTTGCAGGATTGGAGTCCTGCCTCAGTCCCTCCTATCACCCATATTATATGACCTACTTTTTTGCTTGTTGTTGAAATCCTGAGCTACTTCTAATGAAATTCTAAGCCATTTCAATAGTAATAATTTCATTATCTCTCTTACTTTACTGTTGCTAAATAGTTTCACAGATATCTATTTGCTCATGAAGACAGCCACTGAGGAGGGGTGTGAGTGAGTGGCCCCCAGATGAATTTTACAGCTGCAAAAGCTGAAGTTGGGAGGTTTGCCCAGGGTTGTATAGCCATTAAGTAGCTCAGCTTTTCACTATAAAAAGTCTCCAGAAGGAGTTCTGGTCCACAGAGGATACTGAGACCAGGAAAAAAACTGAAATTTTCTGTGTTTATTTTTTATGTCATATTTTAAAATTCTGTGTATTTTGTGGTTGTCCTCTAACTTATATCAAGGTGATAGTGTTTATCATTTCTAAATGATGCGTGATATTATATAATGCTCTCTAAACTTTTAATTCCTTATTAAAGCATACATTTTGACTGCTGGGATATAGCTCAGTGGCCCAGTGCTTGCCTGGCAAGCACGAGGTTGTGAGTTCATTTCCGGGTACGAGAAAAAATAAAAAATAAAAAATGATTGCTAAGGCATACATTTTATCTCAGCACTCGGGAGGCTGAGGCAGGAGGGTTGTTTGAGTTCAAGACCAGCCTGGGCTCCAAAATGAACTCATGGCCAGCCTCAACTGCAAAGGGAGACCCTGTCTCTAAAGGACCAAAAAAAAAAGCATACATCTTATAAATTATGTATCCTGTATTAAATACATTCATTTGGAAAAGTGGACATAGATAATAAACACACAGTTTAATAAATGTTCACACACTGACACAAGATTGAGAAACACAATATACTAGCGACACAGGCATCTCCCTCATCCTCCCTCCCAGTTATTGTCAAACCGTTTTCTTGATTCCATAACAGATTTGTTTTGCTAATTTTTATATTTTACATAAATGATGTAAGTGGAGCCAGGCAGTGTGTTTTATATTGAACAATATAAACAACTTTGGTTCATAGGTGCCAATTTTATATGGTCATCTTAAAGCATTGTTTTTTTTTTTTTTTTTGGCAGTACTGGGGATCGAACTCAGGACCCTGCGCTTGCTAGGCAGGTGCTTATTCCACTGAGCTATATCCCCAGCCCCAAAGCATTGCTTTTTGTAAAGGATTTTTAAAGCACTGTTTTTTTCCTGCCTTCTTAATTTATGTATGTGAGATTCATCCACATTGTTTTATATAGGTCTTGCTGTACAGAATCCTACTATGCGAACAGTTCATTTATTCTTTGATGAGCTTTAGGGTTGTTTCTGGTCTTTGACTATTATGAATACTTGAATGGACATTCTAAGACTGGCTTTTGGTGACCAAACACAAGGCTTATGCTTCAGAGAGGAATGGCTCAGCCATTGGTTATGCTCATATTTGGCTTCAGTCATTACTGCCAAGCAATTTTCCAAAACAGCTGCAGGAGTTTGTACCCCCAGCACTTCACTGTCACTGTTCTGCCTTTTTATTTTGGTTGGTCCAATCAGAACATTGTTCCTCTGAGGTTTTAATTTGCACTTTTTATGAACAGTGAAGTGGAATACCTTTTTCATAGGTTCACTTATCCTGCTAAATATTTTTATTACCAGGGTGTGTGACATACAAACTGGAGACCTTTAAAGCACAGGCCATTTTCTCTGATCCCTTAGACCACGTTTTTCTCAGATCCCTCTGGGGGCAGGAAGTTCTGTCTTAGGTGCCGTGAGGAGTGGGAGAGGATAACAAACAGCAGGCAAGGACTGGCGCCTGTTAGCTTTGCTCCAGTCAACTCTGGGCTTGAGAAGTTTGAGCTGTGGACGATACCAGTTCTCTTTTGCCCTGGACATGCTGTTGCTTCAATGATGGCCACTAAAGACAGTTTCAGTGCATTCAGAGTGAAACAAAGTCTAGTGACAACCTGTAAGCAATTCAAGCACAAGAGTATTATAGATGAGACTTAAAAAAAATTAAATATCTAGCCTGAATTTTCTATAACCTTGGCTAGACATTTGGTGTCTTCTTGGATACTTTCAAAGATGATGAGCTCACTACAGCATGGGCATTCCTCTTTATTTGCTATCCTGTTCTATTTTTAACACGAGCAGAAATCTCCTTTCTGATGCTCTGAATCATTGGTCTATATCCTTCCCTTTGGATCATAAGGACTAAGTCCAGTGGTTCCCTTTTTAACATTGGGAAAACCTGAAAACAGCTGTTGTATCTCTGAAGTCTTCTTATCTCTGGATAAATGTCCCATCCTCAGTCAGAGCTCATTTGACAAGATACCCAGAGGGACAGTCCTAATTCATTCTTCTGCTCATACTCATTTAGATAGATTAGTTGGTCAGCGTCTACCTTCAGATGCAGCACCAGGAATGGGCTTGAGAGTCCATCTGACTTACAGAACTGTCTTGCGATTGCTGTTCTTTCTGTGTGGACACGGACACTGCCTATGTGGCCAGCTCTTTTCTGTCAGTCACATTTCCACTCAGTTTCTCCCCCACTCACTCTGTCACCACCTTTATGGTGGATTAACTAATAGTCAACTTGTAACACCCAGCTGAACTGAACCAGTGTGGTGCTGAGCGTATAAGGCCCACTTGAGGATTGTTGCCAACAGTGTAAAAAGAGAACTAGAGGGGAAGACGGTGTATTGTTAATTCTCCTGGAGAAGTTTGTCACACTGTTTTGTGTGATAAGAACTCAGCTTTTCCCATTATCAGAGGAGCTCAGGTGCTCGCTGTTTCTGGGGATGGGTATGGTTCTTTTGCGGGGAGCTGTGGTCCTCACTTTGAGCATCACTTCCTGACTCCAGTGCAGAACTCTCAGCCTGCTGGTGTTGGTCTAATATCCGTTTCTGTCCAGGGTGAACAGGTCCCAAAAACGAGATACCCGTGGATGAATAAAAGTAAGAAAAAGAAATACATGAGAGAATGTCCTGGGATCAGGGGCCTTACAGTTTTCCTCACTGTAGCCCTGAATCACCTTTTCCATAACCTTTTATTGAGATAAAACAAAAGAGGCACCTGGCTTACTGGGTGAATATCAGCCCTTTTAGCAAGAACAATACAACTCAATTACCATAGGCCTGAGGCTTGACTAGGTAGCCATCCTGTCACCAGTCCTTTTCTACATAACACAGCAAAGGCGCCAGGGCTTACAAAGCTGTTTGTTAGACTTCCTCCAGAACACAACAACCTAGGTCCAGTTATACCTAAGGCAATACATTGA
>PVLD010003554.1:0-108760 GCA_004027595.1 Dinomys branickii | reverse complement strand
TCTTCTCCACATTTCCCCTTTTTTGTTTTATTGCAATCCTTTTGAAGCATAGGCGAGAGGGCTGCAAACTGTCTTTTTCGTTTCTTGGTGTTTACTGGATGAACTTCAGTTCAGACAAAGAGGATCAGGCAAAGTATAATTATAATACCATGTAAAAAGATATTATAAATTTTGGAAGAATATAAAAATAGTCCAAAGTCCATAACAGTGTTCAATCATTAGTCCACATCTAGCAATTACACTTTTCTGCTAGATGTCTAAGACCAAGTTAAAGTGAAACTTGTATAAATAAAAATTTTACTTTTTACTACCTATTGGGGTCAGTTAGGTCTCCTCAGGAGTCTTCTTGGAACCAAGTGCAGCTTGTCTTGATCTTCTGTCAGTCTCAGCCATCTGGATGAGTCACGGCCTTTGCTAGACCAAGGGGCTTTCTGTGAAAGCCTGTGAGATTTTTTTCTCTCCTGGTGACTCTCCTTAGGCACACTATGCAACGTAGAATCGCTTTCCTCTGTGGTCCCCTAATCTTGATCAGAAAATCAGGGACTCAGCTGAGTTGTAGAACATCACAGCAGAGGTTTCTCTTTCATCCTGAGTCCATACCGACCTCAGATGGCACAACCAAAATATTGGCTGTTCTCTAGCCCAAATTATCTAATTTCTGGTCTCCAAGTCTCAGTAGTTAAACATCCAGCAGAGAAGATTAATGACATAACATTGGAAGGGAGACAGTAAGCTTAATATTACAATCTGATCTGAATAGCAAACACTTTAGAACATACAAATGGAGCTATTATTTTGTAACAACCATGGATATACAAATATTTAAATCCTCCTAGAATGATAACAGACAATAGTCACATATTTTTACACATAAATTTAGAAATTAAAACCATACATAACATTGTTACATGACAATCATGAATCATTTATGAAATATGTTAAAATGTGTAACATTTAACATTTAAACACATTTTTAAACATATTTAAATCACATATAAATATTGGGGTAGATTAGTCCTTTTAGTCAATAAACCCTACATAATAAATAAGAATCATTTATCTAGTTTGTTGACATAGAAGAAATTTGTAACATTGTCTGGGCTGTTTAATATATAAGTATTTCTAAATGTATTGGCATATACATAGCATATACATCACATCAGTTCTTATCGAAAAAGTACCAATTAAATAACTTTATGTTGGTCTGACATGAACCTCTTATTATAAATACCTGAAGCATAAGAGAAAGACAGATGTCTAACAATTCCAGTTTTACATTTTAGAATACTGTACATTTGGAAGGCATGATTAGATTTTATACATCATGAAATTAGCAACAACAAACTGTCATTATTTTCTCAGTTTAGTTTAGTACCAAATAACATCTTTTAATCAAAAAACCTTACTATAAATTTTTATTTGAAAAACTTAATTCTGACTAAATGACCCAGTTATTGTAGTGTCTCCCAAGAGACTATGAAGATCACTGGGGGCTCCTTATTGATGAACAGGGGTTGGCCATTCCTCTATTCATCAACGGGAGTCTGACCCAATAATATTTCCTCATCCTAAGGACTGTAGTTAAGTATCTTAATATTGATATCATTTAAACCAGCTGGTAACTCAGGTGAAAGCATGCTTTAAAATCCATAACCTCAATGTATAAGAAAAATTAATAAAAGAAAAATTGTTGCGCTCCAAAAAAGGAGGAACAGCTGTTCACTGAATGACAGACAAACACGTAAACAAGTACACAGAACAAACATCTTTACAAAATCAGAGTGCACTCAAATAGATTTTTGACCAAATTGAATTACAGTAACTCGTAATTTTAGAAATACATAATTTAAATAGACTAGTCATATATTGTTGTCAATAGGCAGAGATCTCTTAGAAAATTTTTGGAAGGATACATTTATAAACAGAATTCACACAAATCTCTTGCTGTATATTGTAAACTTATGTATAAAATTTTGTAACAAGTATATAGCTAGGGTTTGGTGCCATGGTCTTTCTAAATTGACAGATATCCAGATTCCTGTTCTATGCTTAAGAATATACACACACACACACTATTTTTAGAATAATTAAATGGTATAGAATTAATTTAAACAGGTATAAAAACTACAATCAGTAAGCCTGAGTAAGAGTTCAGAAGCATACCATTTTGTTTCACTGGTCATGATATTATAAGGAAGATGAACACATGCTTGAGTATAATCAGTAGAATTAATTGAAAAAGAGTTGAGTATGTTTCCATATTAAGTATATTACAGCCCTCATGGCTAGAAACATATTACCAGCTGTAGACTCTTGTCCAGTGGAGTCCAGTAGCTCCTCAGCATCATGGGTTAATTTCTTAAGTTGTCCCCAGGTTGGGGGTTGTGCTTTGAGTGTTTCTGGTCAGTGTCTGGGTATGGTATTGTAGCGATATCACTCTCATCTCTTGCACTGGAGGATTTAGATCGAATCTGACTCTTTTGTGGCTCATGTCGAGGTTTAATTCTTCTAGCAGGTAACCATATTTTTTCTCCTGAGTCTGTAATAACACAAGCAAATCCTCAACCCCGGGTTTGAACAATACCTCTTTCCCATATTCCAGTGTGAATATCTTTCCAAAGATAGGTTGTCCTATTGGTTCTGTGGCCCTTTAATGAAACTGGCCCAAAACTTTTCTGCTGTTGAAGTGGATAAATCTTTACTAATATCTAAAAAATTTAAAGTGAATAGGGCTTTGTGTAGTAACTGGCGTGGTGAACTTCTATTGCTTTTCCCCCCTCTTTGCTTAGCCAACATAAATTTAAGAGTGGCGTGTGCCCTTTCAACCATACCTTGTCCCTGAGGATTATATGGAATGCTAGTATAATGATTAATATCCCAAAAGGCACAAAATTGTTGGAAGGAATGAGATGCATAAGCAGGTCCATTGTCAGTTTTAATTGTTTTAGGTTTACCTATAATAGCAAAACACTCTAATAAATGATCTTTAACGTGAACAAATTTTTCTCCTGATCGTGCAGAGGCCCATATAAAGCTGGAGTATATGTCAGTAATAACATGTACAAATCCAAATTTCCCAAAAGCAGGAATATGAGTTACATCCATTTGCCACAACTCATTACTTTGCAAGCCTCTAGGGTTTGTTCCAGACTGAAAAGTGGGATTATTAAGCATTCCACAAGTAGGACAAGACAGAGTGATCTCACGAGCCTGTTGAATGAAAGTCCAGGAGATTTATGGCATAAACCTTTAGTATTTACATGAGTTAAAAGTATGAAATTTAGTGGCTAAGCAAGTTGGTGAATAAATAGCTACAAGTTGATCAACTTCATCATTATATTTTATCATGTCACCAGGAAGGTGTGAATGAGATCTCATATGAGTTATGAAAATAGGAAAGTCTCTATTACGAGTATTAATTTGTAATTGGTAGAACAATTGATTAAGTTCAGTATCATTTGTTAAAGTAGCTGTTTCTATATGATTAACTGTGAACCATACATATTGGGAATCTGTTACAATATTAATAGATTCTGGAACATCTAATAGAAGTTGGGTAACTGCCTGAAGTTCTGCTCTTTGTGCAGAAAGAAGAGGAGTATGCCATACTTTTGAAATTCTCCCCACATATCCAGCTTTTCCATTTCCACTACCATCAGTATAATATGTATCTGCTGCAGGTAGTATAGGTGCAGAGCACACAATTTTAGGTAAAATCCAGTTATGCCATTTAAGAAACTGTAAAAGTTTAGAATTAGGAAAATGATTGTCTGTTTTTCCAATATAGTCTGCAAGTCCAATTTGCCACTCTTCACTCATTTGCAATGCCAGATCTATCTGCTGCTTTGTTAAGGAAAAAACAATAGATTCAGGGTCTTTTCCTAACAACTGTGATAAGCGAGTTCGGCCTTTAAACACAATTAAACCTATTTTATCTATATAAGTAGTAAGTCCCTTCTGTTCTTTGTGTGGAAGAAAAATCTATTCTAAGACTGCTTCTTTTTGCCATAATACAGCTGTAGGAGAATGGGATGATGGAAAAATTAAGAGTATAACTGGTTTAGTTAAATCTATCCGGGTTAGTTGAGCTTGATTAATATGCTGTTCTATCCAAGCTAATTCCTTTTCTCCTTCTATTGTAAGGTGCCTAGAGCTATCTAATGCTGGGTTCCCTTTAAGAGTATCAAAAAGATGTTGCAAAGCATAGGTAGGAATGCCTAAAGAAGGTCATAACCAATTAATATCTCCTAATAATTTTTGAAAATCATTAAGGGTGTGAAGCTGATCTCTACGAATATTAATTTTTGGGGGAATTTTACATGTTGTTTTTGAAGAACATGACCTACATAAGTAATAGGATAGTCGGTCTGAATTTTATCTGTGGCTATCTGTAGACCAAAGTCAGTCAACAACTTCTTGGCTACACAGAACATTTCCTGCAAGTACTTTTCTGAGCTAGCAGAAAAAAGAATGTCATCTATATAGTGGATAATCAGAGCATCTGAGAATCTTTTTCTCAATAATTCTAGGGTTTATTAACATAATATTGGCAGAGCATTGGACTATTGAACATACCTTGAGGGAGAACATTCCAATGATACCTTTTTACTGGTTCCTGATTATTAAAAGTAGGTACAGTGAATGCAAATTTTTCTCTATCTGCTGGTTGTAATGGTATGGTAAAAAAGCAATCCTTGAGATCTATAACGATTAACTTCCAATTTTTAGGTATCATAACAGGAGAGGGTAACCCAAGTTGTAATGGACCCATAGGTTGAATAAGTTCATTAATTTTTCTAAGATCTGTGAGCATTCTCCCATTTACCTGATTTCTTTTTAATCACAAATACAGGGGAATTCCAAGGGCTGGTAGATTCCTCAATATGTCCTTCTGACAATTGTTCTTGTACTAATGATTTTAGGGCTCCCAGTTTTTCCTTTTGAAGAGGCCACTGCTCAATCCAAATTGGCTTATTAGTAAACCATTTTAATGGTAAAGCGAAGCCCTTTTCTACAGTGGCCTCTATCCTAAATTTGGATGTCCTAAACTAAGTGTCTCCTCAGAAATTATAGGAGCTTGTACACAGCTTTCAACTTGAAAAGGATTATGTATCTGACCCATTATATTCTTTGTTTGAGATGATATATGTGGAATGCTCACATATGCTCCCCACTGCATTAATAAATCTCTTCCCTATAGATTCACTGCTATATCAGCAACATATGGCTTTAAAGTACCAGTTTGTCCTTCTGGACTTGAAATCTTAAGAATATTAACACTTTGGTGAACATCTGTCATTGTTCCAACACTAGAGAAAACTGTAGGCACCTTCATGGTTGGCCAAGATTTAGGCCAGTATTGCCAGGAAATCATAGTCACATCTGCTCCTGTGTCTACCAGTCCCATAAAAATTTTTCCATCTATTTTCAGCTGTAACTCAGGTCTTTTGTCTCCTATGCAAGTTTGTCAAAAAATCTTTTTTCTGGTGCTTCCAAAACCTCCTACACGCTCTATGGGAGGAGTACGACCTTTTATATATGGAAGAATCAGTAATTGGGCTATTCGCTCTCCTGCTTCAATTTGATATGGTTTTAAGGTCTGCATCATAACCTGAATCTCTTCTTTATAGTCTGAGTCTATCACCCCCATTTCTACAATAATCCCTTTAGAAGTCAAACTACTTCTTCCTATAAGCAAACCAACAGACCCCTCAGGTAGTGGCCCATAAATCCCAGTTCTAAGCTTTTGAATTCCTAAAGCAGGGGATAACGTAACATTCTCTAAGGAGGGGATATCTAACGCTGCACTGCGTCTGGTGGCGGCAAAGAGATCACTGACCCTGCTTGGGCATGGTGGTAGCTGTTGTTGATTGGAAATGTCTGGTAATTCCCCGTATTGTTTGTCCTTGGGCCCTGGGCTGGGCCTGAGCTGAAGTTTCCCGACAACATTGGTGTCAAAGGAGTGCCATTTTTGTAATACTTTGATCGACACAGACTAGCCCAATGCCATCCTTTCTGACACCTAGGACAGACCTTAGCAGGCAGAGGGTCCTCTAAAGTATAGGTCTTTTGTTCTATCAGGTTCTCTGTTCTTTGTTTTCCTAATCTACATTCCTTTTTAGTATGTCCTTTTTTACCGCACTCAAAGCATTTAATTTTTTTTAAGTGTAAGGGTTGTTTCCTTTTAAAGCAGCCGCAAGCAACCCTGCTTTATAAGTTTCTGATCCTATATCCTGACAAGCTTTTATATACTCATCTAAAGTAGCATCCTGAAATTTCAACGGCTTTAAAATCTTTTGGGACTCTGAATTAGCATTATCATAAGATAACATTTTTAATAGTAGTTCTCTCAAAGCAGGTTGAGACACTGTTTTCTGAAGCACTTCTTTTAATATAGCTATAAATTCCACATAAGGTTTGTTAGCACTTTGAATGACCTGAACAAAGGAGGGAATAGTTTGGCCCGGAGAAGCGATCTTTTCCCATGCTTGTAGACAGCACGTTCTTGTTTGGACAATTGTATTATCATCATATTCTAGCTGTTGATCAATATCAAACTAATCCCTTGAGCCCATGAGTTGATCGGCAAAAATAGGAATTGGAGGATTGGCATGGGTGTTACGACGGGCCATTAATTCTGGTTCATCTTTCCACCAAGTTTTAAATTGGAGGAATTCAGCTGGACTGAACTGTACATCCAATCATTTTCCCAATCCCATGGAATTAAGCGATCAGACTGAGCTAGTCCTGAAATCAACCCAAACGTATAAGGAGAATTCACTCCATATGAAACACAAGCCTGCTTTAATTCTTTAATAGTTTTAAAAGATACAGGAGTATGATTATACCGAACATAACCTTGGGGATTTTCCTCATTACCAGGTATCTTAGTAACTGCAGCTGGGTACATAGCAAAAGCCTTACAAGCATCCAAATCTCCTTGTTTGGCCTGGGCAAAAGCCTTCATAACTTCAGTCATATGTAATGGCTTCTGAACATATGACTGAGGTGGATCCCTAAAAGAGTTAAACTTATCATATTTTGGATCTGAGGGCTATACCGGATATTCTCGAGAGACTAAAGAGGGAGGTGAAGGAAGATCAAACTTCTTTTTCTTATAGTCGGTATTAGATGTAAAAGATTTACATCTTCCTCCCCTGTAGTAGGTCCCTGAATCTATAGAGTTTCCTCAAGTAAACTATTACCTGATTAAGAATCAGAGCTGTCTTTACATTTTTTATTTCTTTCAGCCTGGAAGATCTCCTGTTCTGATTCAGATTCCTTTTGAGACAGAAAATTTCCCATAGTAACCCTGATGAAACAATCCCGAAGACCGGGCTTACCTACCCGTCGACTCCTTCGGTCTGCTGAGCACTGAATTAAATCCTTTTTTTGTAGTCTAGAAGACTCTTTTCATTTAAATCCTTTTTACTAGTCTCTTTACTGGACTCTTTTCGTTTAAATCCTTTCGTTTTCAGGTCCCTGTTCGGCGCGCCAGATGTTGGTCTAATATCCGTTTCTGTTCAGGGTGAACAGATCCCAAAAACGAGGTACCCACGGATGAATAAAAAGTAAGAAGAAAAAGAAATACACGAGAGAATGTCCTGGGATCAGGGGCCTTACAGTTTTCCTCACTGTAGCCCTGAATCACCTTTTCCATAACCTTTTATTGAGATAAAACAAAAGAGGCACCTGGCCTACTGGGTGAATATCAGCCCTTTTAGCAAGAACAATACAACTCAATTACCATAGGCCTGAGGCTTGACTAGGTAGCCATCCTGTCACCAGTCCTTTTCTACATAACACAGCAAAGGCGCCAGGGCTTACAAAGCTGTTTGTTAGACTTCCTCCAGAACACAACAACCTAGGTCCAGTTATACCTAAGGCAATACATTGAAAGATTAACTAAAGAATGCCCTTCTCCACATGCTGGCACAGATCCTTCATCCCACTGGTGCAGACTTTCTAGCTTCTACCACTGGCCTTTGTGCCTTCCCAGTGAAGATCCTTGATACAGACTTGCAGGAGACATGGTTGTGGGCTCCAGGCCTCCGGTTGAACTCATGGAGGACATTGCCATGGGCTCTACATCTTCAGCTGGACTTGTGCAGGACATTGCCGTGGGATCTGGGCCCTCACCTGGATTCCTAAGATCACTAGTGTGTAGATGATCTCCCATATACTTTTGTATTTGACTCTTTGGGCAACTAATATAAAATAATCTAAATTATGTGTCCTGTATTAAATACATTCCTTTGTAGAACAACCTTGTTTTATTTTCTTTACTTTCTCATGTATACGTCTGCTTATTTGCTTTCTATCTGTGTCCCCCTTAATGTACTCTCTGGATGGGGGGGCAGGAACTCTGGATCCAGTGTTTAGAACACAGCTTGGCAGACAGGAGGTCTCAGGGTCTCAGAATGCCTTTTCCCTTTTAAGTGAAAAGCAGAAGTGGTGGAGTTAACTTCAATTCTGCAGTCTGATTCCCAAGCCAGTGTCCTGAACCATTATACGTATTGTTCCCACTCCATGACTTACTTAACTGTTTTGCATATTCAGCCCTCCTGCCCACTCAGTTAGGTTCTACATCTCTGCACTGTTACTTCTGTGGACACCTAGCTTTGGCATGGGTCCCAGCATGTGTGACCGTCTCTGACCCAGACCAGCAGAAAGCCAAGTGTGTCTGTGGCCATTAGGTGGCACTGTTGGGAAGGGGAAAGTGGTCCCCAGTGGCTTCTAAAAGGGCAGTTTGGGAGTGAGACTGGCTAGGGAAAGGAGAAATGGGGGAAATTGAGGTAAGAAGGCCTTGTCATCCACAAAACCGCTCTTCCATCTGACTCCAGACACAAGGCAGGTGGCTGTAGGAGAGAAAGAAGAGCAAAAGTGGACAAGGCCCATCCTACTGCCCCTTGGGCCAGGGGTCTTGGGGTCAGTGGTGGCAGTGGGGATGGAGGCATCGGGGATATCCCCCCATACTACCTGCCTGAGTCAAGCCCTGCTAGCGCACACTTAGCAGGGCTATCCTTATGCTTGCCTGCTGATCTAGTGCCTGCTGCTCTAGGGCTGATCACATACACACACACAAACACACACACACACACACACACACACACACACACATATACACAGTGCACAGACACATGTGCCAAATGGGAGAATATCAGTGGGACAGGTAACAAGCAATAACCCTTCTGCATTCTCAGTTTTCCTGGGGTACTTCTTGGGCTGTAAGTTCATCCAAAATGGAGAGCCTGGTCTGGTTTTCCTCCATGTTCCCACACAAGGCATCATGTCTTAACATGTAGGTACATGATTAGGATAATCAACCATCCCAGTTTATCCAGAACTGAGTGGGTTCCCAGGATGCAGGACTTCCAGGGTGAAAAATGGAATAGTCCCAGGAAAATCAAGATGAGCTGGTTGCTTTATCAGTACAGGAGGCCCCTCAGCTGATACCTGAGGAACAAATCCTCCTTGTCCATGCCTCAGAGACTGTGCTGGTTGGCTGACTGTGAGGCTACCCACGTGGTTCTTCCTGTGTGCTCAGGTAAAGAGCTCAGTATGGCCCAGGGGCTGTCCTCTGGAGCTCTCATGCAGGCAGGAGACAAGTCTTCACATGTAGGCAGCTATAATAGGACCACATGATTAATCCCAGTGTGTGGAGCCCAAGTGACAGGCTGCAGGGGCCTCCCTGTGCACTTAGAGAATAGACTTGGCATCATGGAAGGCTTTCTGGAGGTGCTTTATGGGTCATCAGACTGTGTGAAGGGGCAGGAGGTGGAGAGAGGAAGGTACAGGCAGAAAGGAGGCTGTGCTGGGTTGTAAGGTGGAAAAACAGATAGGTCACTTGGCCCCAGAAGAGAGAGGAGCTCCAAAGAACAAAGAAATAAGAATAAATGGCAAAAGGCAGGGAAAACATCCCAGTGGTGAAGACTGGATTTGCAAGCCAGTGAGGAATTACCATAAGGTGCTACTCAGGGCTAGGGATTACATGACCACTCAAAACATGCGAAGAAAACCTTGAATCTGGAGGAACCACTTCCTATCACTTACCTGTTCTTATTTTTTTAGCTTCAAGCTGTGTTCATACTCTCTGCTGGTCCCTAGGAATTTGGCTGTTCTAAGAAGCTCCCCCAGGAGTGTTTTTAGAGAACAATGGACTTCCTGTCTCCTGACCTTGGGATCAGAACTTTTGAATCTCTCATCCCCTGGCAGGATCCCTCCCTGAGACCACTTCTGCTTAGGAGTTAGGTTTGCATGAGTCTTAAGAGTTAGGGTCTTTGGGAGAACTATCACCCCCTCATTTGCACACCTCCATTTCATCGGACACAGTGTGTAGACAGATCTTGCTACCATTAAACAGATCTCAGAATGGTAAGCTAAGACAAAATTCATCACTTCTGTCCTTAGGTCTAACTCTGTCCTTTGGTGGTTCACATTCATTCCTCATAAACACACTTAAAATATTTGAGGACAGCCTTCCTTCTTTCTAGGATATATTCTCTGAACTAAATATAAGTTTCTGACATGAAAATACTTTAGGCCATTGCTCTACTGCTGTAGCCTTCATCCCCAAACCGTCATGAATCACTAGAGTCTGGCCCACATCTTAGCACAGGGGTTTCTCTATAGATACATATTGAATGAATGGGAGAATCCATTTCACCCTCCTTTGAGCTTCCCTCACAGTATGTGGAGCCCTTAGGCCCACAATTGTGACATACTGAGTTAACTGTCAACTAAAATCAAAGACATCTGTCCTTCTCCTTGGTGGTGCTCCTTGTCCTTTTCTGAAAGGTTTCAGCCCAGATGCAAACAGCTGGAGGAGTCTGGCTGCAATGGGCCTGGTACTAGCTGTGGCCCGGCCTTAGGGCTTTGTGGCTATGGGCTGCATCTATGTCAGTAGGTACAAGGTTCCAGCAGCAGCACCTCAGAGGAGGCGTGGTAGTTCCCATGACAGCTAGATGAAGGTCTGCTGGCTGGTTGATGTTGTGCTCTTATCTGCAGTCTGCAGGCTTGTCGCCTTCCCATCTGCTGAGGCCTGCTCAGTAATCACCAGGTTGTTCCTCTGTCTGATGTGCTGGACTCTCCCTGCTCATTATGTCCAGGTGTCTGATCTCTAACTGTGCTTCTCTTTAAGAGCAAAGATGTTTGCTGGGTTTGAACCAAGGTAGAAAAATGCCTGTGTGCTTTCCACAGCCCTAGCAGAAACTTCATATATAGAGACACTCCCTGAAGCCTCCTGAGGGTGTTGCATTAGGGAACAGCTGGGACCATGGTGAGAACCTGGGCCTTGGGGATCAGCTGGCTTATTCCAAAGTTGAGTGTGGATGAGAAAGCCTATTCCAAGCAGATGGGAAGCAAGAGAACTGTAATTCATGTATCTAGAGATGTTCGGGGATTTGAGGTGTTCAGGAGGCTTTTGGAAAGACACCAGTCACCTGTATCAGCATCATTTCTTTAGAACTAGCATGGATGAAGACTGGAACTTGGCAAGTTATCAGGCAGCACTTGTTAGATGGAGGAATGAACAAATGTGAAGATGGTTTCTAGAAATTTCTGTGGGTGGCATGTGCACGTTTGTCAGATGAATGAGAGTTCTGTTCAGTAGTTAGAATGACTTGAGTTAGAACCCTAACTGTTCTATCCTCTCCTAGGACATCTCTATGATCTAGAGTCCCATGTGATTCCAGTGCCTCAACACCCTCACTTCAGCCAACAGGTGAGACATAGGCCCCATGTGACTTTCAGGGAGGGGTCTTTTTCTCATACTGACTTAGTAGGGAGAGTGCCGGGAAAATGGATAAGAAGCTCCTCCTCCCTTTGGAAGGGTGAATCTTGACATAGCTTGCACTGGGCCCAGCTCAGACCTCAGGACACTGCTGAGGAAGCAGCCTTTAGCTCTTTCATGTTAGTCCTGTTTTTCTGTGGCCATTCCACATAATTCAAGTGCATAGTCCACATTTCCTCTATAGGCAGAGAAGCACCAGTGCATGGCCAGGCTAGCCAGATTGCCTGGCTTTCCTAAAATGACCAGATGGCAGGGCCAAATTTGGTCCTTGAGTCTGTGTTCATCTGAGAGGCATGTTTAGTTCTTCTCTCTGACACGAGTGCTATGTTTCTTCTAGATGTGATGGGTTGATTTAGGACACCTCTAACACAGTTTTCCCCTTCCTCATTACAGTCTTTTCCTCTGGAAAGCAAGGTTCAAAAGGGGAAGATGCTGCAGTGGAAAGAACCTATGCTGACATGTTGAATGTGAGCAGGTCCTAGCCTTCTGCTGCGGGTTCTCATAGGTAAAGTGTGTGCATGGATGAGTCTGGGAGAGGCTGTGAATGAGGTGATCCAGGTGACTCAAAGGAGGATCCTTTCAGTGTTGATGTTCTTTGCACTTGTGAGGTCTGGTTTTTATTCCTACTTTGGATTCTCTCCCAAAGGAAGAAAGGACAGCAGATTTTTGGGTGGCAGGTAGGAGAGAACACACACCAAGTTAGATGTCAGCCTTAGGATCAGCTTTATTATTTATTTTACCTTCACCAGGGAGAATAAGGTGAGGAAGCTGGAGAACAGACCAGCCTATATCACAGAGCCATAAATCACATCTCTACAGAGTGTATATGGTAAAAGTGAAGGGCCTCAAATAGACCAGCTATGAAGTACAAAGATTGACAAAAGACCCAAACATCCCATCTTGTATTTCCTTGTCGGCCGTTTGAACTTAATCATTTATGTAATTTTGTTTCATTTCTAAAAGCATACCCAATGTTACTGTGTCCAATTATTGCCTCTGTTAGGGGCGGAGAAGAAAGTACACAAGTTTTGATTTTTGCACCATAGCCAACCTCTTCTTGACACTCATGGTTATAGCAGTGATGATAAACACAAAGGCCATCAGAATCAGATTGTGGTGAGGCTTGAAAGAGACCCTGACATTCTAAAAGATAAACAGGTCACCCTTGATCATTACACACCAAGGGCTGGGTGAAATTTTGCCCCAAGAGTGCTATATTAGGCTTTGGTGGTCTCCTTGATAACCCCACCATTCCTACATTTGAGATCTTCTACAAGGCTGCTGAGAACAATGCTTATTCACAGAGGTTGATAAAATGCAAAGAGAACTGTCTTCAGAGACCAAGTCCTGGAGTACTGAGGAAGCCATGAGGCAAGAAGGTACATTGTTCACAAAGGAAAAGGCGACCAGAGTTGGGGCTGGGATTGAGTTTTCATCCATTGGCCATCTTCCTGACTCTGGGTGGCCTATGAGCAGCTACTTCCCCTTGCCAGTGGGCGAACACTTCTCCTGGACTTTCTGTTGGCTCATCTCCACACATTTTGTCTGGGCTAGCTCCTGGCATGGCTCCATACACTGAGGCAGACATTGGTCTTGGCATGGATCTTGGACTTGCTGTGAGCAGTTTTCTTGGATTAACTCTGGGCATTGAGAGACACATACCTCTTGAGCTTGTCCTAGGCCCTTCTCTTGGCAAGGGTCCTGGTGTTGGGGGAGGCACACATCCTCAGCCTGTGCCTGACACTGCTCTTGGGTGTTCTGAAGACATGATGGGGGCGCACATGACTGCTTGTACTGCTGGTCACTGAAGGACATACTGAGGTGATTTGTAGAACCTGAAACAAACACAAGATTTAAAAGGATCAGCATTAAAATATACCAGGCTGGGAAATGGGGGACGAAGGGCTGAGAGAAGGAAAGAGGGTTATTAGCCTTAAGAGCTCGTTTCTCTTCTCTTTACCGTTTCTTTTCCTACCCCTGCTTCATTCCTTTCTAACACTCCCTGACAAGGTGAAAGTATCCTGATAGCCTTTGTCTGGAAAGCCCTCGCCCCCAAGTCCTAGGCCCACCGTATCTCCTTTCTTTTTCTTCTCTTTTACTAATCTTTTTGAAAATCAGCCACAAGAGACTAGATAGAGTACAGAAGGTAGTTATCAATGCCCAAGAAATGATAGACCTCTTAAAAGTCAATAGAAAATACACTCCAGGGGAAGAACAGAACTGGTGTCTCACAAAGATTGAGCAGCAGGGAGAAAGAGGGCACAGATGCCTCCACTTACCTGATCTTCAACAAGATTCAACCAAGGATGTGGACTGTGGCACATAGCAAGGTGGACGACTTTTATACGGCGCCTGGTCTGTCCTCCTGCGGGCTGATGGGCCACGTGGGGCTGAAATCCTAGCCTTGGCGTCACCACAACGAGCTTCCTCTGAAATCACAGATGGTTTGAGTCACTGCTTGGGATGCCTGTTAATCAGCCTGAGTTTTGGCCTCTGGGTCTTCACCAGACCTCAGCAGGGAGGGGCACCTGTCAGATCCCTTTCATTAGAGGCAGCAGAAAAAGAATGTTCATAAAATGTTATCTCAGTCTGTTAAACCACGGGTTGAGGCATCTTGTCCACCCCAGCTCGTTCAGGATGTGGTGAGAGATAAGATCCACCTTGCTCATCTCATCTTCACCGGTGAGAATACTTTATATCTAAATCCCAGGGTCTGTCTGGGCCCAGGGTTCTTACGGGAAGGTCCAGGCATTCCCATTGGATGCCTCTTTGTAAAGCCTGGAAAATCACATTTCCAGAAACTAAGAAGATACCTTGTCGTGTGGTTCCAAGCACAGAAAAAGGATATAGCTTCCCAGACAATGATTTTTCCTGCAAATAGGTCCTGAGGGAAATTGGGGTCATTTGTCCTCTTGTGTTGGGAAGTGGGTTGAAGGGAGAGGACAGGCAATATTCATTTTCTCAACTTTGATTTATGATACCTTCTGAGAGTGGAGTCACAGAGTTTTCCTGCTGACCAAGAAGACAGGTCACAGCAAGTTTAGCTCATCCCCTTGCCTTCTGAAAACCTTTTGTTAGAACTCAGGCCAATAAAAGCCAGAGGATGAAAGGAAAAGTTTCAAAGCAAACACACCCAGTTTCCTCTACCTCTAAGTCTTGGTTTACCCTGTCACCTCTTACCCAAGGTTCTCAAGTACCACATTCCGGGGACCTTTCTGGTTACTGTGAACCAGGGGAACTCACCTCTTTACAAACTCCCATAGTATCTACTGCTGGTGCTACTTATTTGACATTTATTATTGAGGTCATGAATGCTAGTTATTTATGTGGAAGCTTACATTGTCATCTCGGGTTTAACCTTCTAGAGGGTAGATAGAGGCTTATACCCTAGGCCCAGTAAGTGGAAGATGGTGTGAGATAAGTGATTATTGGTGGGGTAAATAGATGAATGCAGGAATTAAATGATGGATGTGGATATAGCTGGGGATAGAGGAAGATCTTATTTGCTAATAGGAATGGATTAATTATGAAAGAAGCCCCTAGTTCATGACGTGGTGGTTTACTTTTTTCAAATGTTGATTAAATCCCGGGCACTTTTAAAATGATGATGCACCTTCTCTCCTGAACTTGAGGTTAAATTAAACCCTTAACTTGAAGAGGTAGGCTTAGGTCATTTCTTCAGACTAGTATAGGTTGAAATCAGGAACAACTTTGAATGCTTCCATAGGTTTTAGACACTGGATAGCTGAAAAGATTTTAAAAGGTGAGCTGGGTGGGGAGCAGGTAGTTATTTTGGCTTTTAATATTGGTGCAGGTAGGACTGATGTAACCCCAGCATGGGACCCTTGGTGTCCTCATAGGAAGATGCGGGGTGAGGAGGGACTATGAAGACCCCACAGATGTGTCTGAAGAAATAAGGTCGTTAGAGGAATTTTGGAACTGGGTGATTAGGAATAGGATGAGCAGACCTCCCCTCTTCTTTTACCTTCTTTTTCTTCTCTTTTTGTATCTCCTCTTCCATTTATTCTCTCCTGCTTTGTATCCTTTGTCTTTTCTGTAGAATGGTGTTTAAGAGACAAACTCTTCTGTGCCCTAAGAGGTAAGGAGTTCCTCACCACTGAATTAATGAGTTTGTTCTTTCAGTCATTTTCAGTCCTGTTTTTGAGAGGCTCACAGGCTTGTGGAGAAGTTGGTCAGAGTGCACCCTCAGACCCAAGAAAAAAACCACTCATTGATCTGGGGAAGAAGATCATAGCATGCTGCTGGGAAGAAGATGTGTGCTATGCCTTCCTTGATAATAAGAATTTTTCCAGCAATGAGCGTGGAAAATAGCATTTTCAGCATCCTTGAAAAAGGAATCCTTGTTAGGAGGCTCTTGGAATACAGGGGTGCAGGTGAAATGAAAAGTAAGTCTAAAGCCAATTTAGAGATGAGGTAGGTGAGAGATTAGGGAGGAAAATGGCTTGATTGAGATTTCCAAATGTTTCTTAAAACAGAGTGCATGAGGTGACTCTTATCTCACATACATTTCTGTGGTTTTGGTTGAGCCTGAGGATAAGGTGACTAAACCCCAGTGTGCAGAACAATAGAGAGACTAGGCTGTGTTCTCATGGTGGGTGCTGGATGCAGGTAGGCAGAACCCAGGGGTTAACTTCTCTAAAAGGCCTCCTTGTCTGTCATTGAACTGATTCATGATAGTAGAATATTCTTGAAATTCACCCTTGAATTGAAGTCCTTCTGTGGAAGACAGTATAATGACCTCCCAAAGATGTCCATAATTTAATCTCTAGTTAAAAGGGTTGGTTATTTGGCAAATGAGAATTAAGATAGCACAAAGGGTAGTTTATGGAACTAAATTGATAATCAGGTGACATTAAAATAGGGAGATTATCCTGGATTATCCAGGTGGGGCCTATATAACCACAAGGATATTTAAAAGTGGAGAGGTGGACAGAAGAGTTTATGTCTAAAGTGAAAGACTTGACTGCTCACTGATGGCTTTACAGGTGGAGGAAGACCATGAGCGCAGACTGCGGGCAGTGTCTAGAAGCTGGGAAAAGTGAGGAGACAGGGTCCCATGGCGCCTCCAGAAAGAAATGCAGCCTTGCTCACACTTCGATCTTAGCCCTGTGGGACTTGTGTTAGACTTCTGGCCTCCAGAACTGTAACACATGTTTTGGTGCTTTAAACCACAAAATTTGTGGTTACAACAGCAGTAAGAAGCTGATACATCTCCACAATGTCTGAAACTCTTGGGAATTCTGGAGGAGGGAACTCTCAAATGAAGCAGTGAACCTTCATCTTAGAGTTCCTGCATATAAGCAGATTCCCATTTGTCCATATCAGGACCCTTACTCCAAGACTAACTGGGTAAAGGAGGCACAAAGATGCATGGAAAAAGAACTGAACTCAGGCTTCAGGATTGAGTCCATACATGGAGTATGTGCAGTGCTGAGTAAGTGGCAGCCTCTCAGAGCCTCGATTTCTTCTTTTCTGTGTTTTAGAAGGTTGAATACTATTGCACAAATTTCTTATGAGGATTAATGTGGAGAACCTAAACACTAACACTTAGGGCAATTGAGTTGCTTATAGAAGGGTAGTGCGATTTGAATGAGTCTGGGACTCATTGGGGGGGGTGGTACCAGGAATCAAACTCAGGACCTCTCCACTTGCCAGGCAGGCACTGAACTGCTGAGCTATATCCCCAGCCCTGGGACTCATTTCTTCCATAAAATATTCCTTGATTTCTTCACTTCACCTTGTTGTATGTCCTCTACTCTGCTTCCCATTTGTTTTTTGACTTCTACTTTTCTGTTCACTGCCATCTATAGACAATGAACTTCTCAGAGGCCCAGGATTCATGGCTCTGGCCCTAACAAGGTGTATGGCCTCATACCACTCCCTGACCTTCTCCAGCCTCAGTTTCATCATCATTAAAACAGAGAGTTAGGTCTTCATTAGGGCCCATTGGGCTCTGAAGCTTTGTTGCATTATAAATGTGATCATAAATATGAGTGCCCTAGGTATCTATGTGACCTGGCTGTATATGTGTGGAGGTGCTTCCTCTTCGATTAGTTTATAACAGGCCCATTGGAAGACCTAATCTTCCGTCCTCCACATGTAGCATTGACCCAGCTGGGTATCTGAGTGAATTTAGGTCTTTACAGAGTGAGAGTATTTGTAGATTGAGCTCCTCAAGAGCCATCTTCAGTGGACTAGTCACTGAGGGGCTGCAGCTTGAATAGCTTTAGGGAGATTATCATATTCCACATTAAGATAAATGACTATAGATGACAAGATAAGTAGGTTCTGTGACTGTCACCAACCCTCCAGCAAGACTGGGGCTAATCTGATTCAGTGCCATCTGACAGTTCAGATTTTGGTCTTCTGGATCTGTTATTATTGGGAGCCAGAGCATAATTAGCCAGGATCAGCAGAAGAGAGACTCAGGTGTATGCCGGACATTCCACCTGCCCTTATTCCCATCAAATAACTATCTCCTTTGTTCAGATAATAATATTTTCGAGAGTCCTCTGATTCATTCATCTGCATATTACAGGGCAATGGGTCTGATAAACTGAAAAGTGCAGAATGTGGCTCCTCCCGTTTCCTGGGGAGGACCTGTCTCTGGAGAGCTTGCTAAGCTTGTAAATTCCTGAGGGAGAGTCCATCATTCCTCTCCCTTCCTTTCTCAGTGACACCAGGAGTCTGAATCAAAGACTTGGGATAAGCTGTGGATGACAGGCCCTTGGGGCTAGAAAGGACACAAGAGGCCCCTGATTCAACTTCCTCCCTTTAGCCCCAGCATGTGTTTTAAACAGGAGGCACAAAAGTTTTATCGATTGCATTTTTTAAATAAAGTGGGGGCCAAAGTGTTAGGTCCTTGTTGAAGGTCATAAAGTGAGCTTGTGTCTGATATGAGCAATAAAACACCTAAAAAACATTTAGGAAGCCACTATCTCAGAGGTTCTTTATAAGTTTCAAGAAGACAAGGTTACAGGCCAGCCTATGGTTCTTAACAGTTCTGGGCACATGAGACTATTTACATATGCACATGTCTTCACATTCACGGGCTGGGAACCCCGTGTTAATGGACCACTGACACAGACCGTGAGGAGAAAAGATGGTCTGGAATTGCTGAGGTTTGCTGCTGGTTTTCCACCTTTTCTCCTTTGAGTCTGCAGTCTGGCTCTTCCTGGCCTAAACTGGTGGTGGTGATTCTAGAATTTCTCACAAGTACCTCACTGTGACTGTGGTTAAGTCTCACTTTACTCGTTTAGACACTGAGGATCCTGAGTGCACTTCCAGCCCTAATGTTCAGTGATGCCAAACTCTCCTGGCCCATCCTGCAGGTTTCTTGGGAGTGGGTGGAGGGGAAGCCCCGACTCATGCTGAGAACTTCCCCTTTCTCCCTTTAACCCACTGCTTCAAACAGCAGGTGGTAAGAAGTATCTGCCACACTCGGTGGTGGCACAGGGTTCTGAGTGCGCATCCTGGATTGCTAAGTTGTTTTTCCTGCCAGGGGTTTGGTATCAGTTGACTCATACCATCACTCCATTCTTATTTCTTCGAGAAGTTTTCTTCTGATTCGTTAGTGAAGACACTGAGACCCCTCCTTCCACTGAAACAAAAACTTGTTTGTGATACTCAGCTGGTTCCTATAGAGCTAACTTAGAATCCACATCCGTGTGATGTCAAACCCTCACCCCCAAGTTTTCCAAGATGAGAGGCTACATGGAGCCTGGATGAGGCTGGCAGGATCAGCATCTTGTGTCTCAGAAAGCGCGGCCAAGGTCAAGACTGTGACCAAGACCAGGGCTGCCTCTCTGTTAGCCCCAGGTCCCTCGTATTCAGTGCCTTAGCCCCTTTCCCACTGCTGAGTTCTGTGGGTCTCTCTCCACAGTGGTATTAAGGAGCACAATGGACTGGTGTCAGTGCAAAGCAGCTTTTTCATCTTTGGAAATGTGGGCCTAACTCCCCTGAGCACCCACTCACTTAATACTAAATGCCTGTGATATGTGTCTTCTCTGAGAGTTTACAGTCTAGTGGGAGAGTCAAGTTACAGTGGACCAGAATGTATGGTGGGCACCCCAGAAGAGGAAGGCATGGAGGCTCTAAGAGCCCCCCCACCCACAAAAGGGCATTGGAAGACTAGGAAGCTTCTTAGAGGAGGTGACCCGTGAGTTGGAGTAAAGGATGAGGATTTGTGCAGGTGATCATTCAGGGGGAATTCAGTGGAGGACAAATGTAGAGGAAAAGCAAAGGTTAAGTGTCAAAGCCAAAACTCTCTGCTCTGTGCCAGGAAATGCAACAGTTATCTGCTCCTGGGTTGGAAAGTTGTTGATGGAGATGGAGAATTGACAAGAAGGGTACAGGAGGAGGCAGGTGCTAGATTTTGAAGACTTGTGCATGGCTGATTGAGTCATCTAAGCTGCGGTGTAGGCAAAGAGGAGCCTCTTAAGTGATGAAGCAATACATTTAGATTTGAGTATTATCAATAATCCTTGGCTGGCTTTCCCCGGAGGTAGGACTGGAGGAGGGTGAGCTTTGATGGCCACCTAAGAGTTTTGAGTGGTATAAGTGAGAGGTGAGGGGATTTGTGGTAGAAAAAAGGCATGAACCCTCAGTCTGAGCAGGATTTCCTTTGACAGAGAGACAGACACAGACACAGAGACAAGAGACAGAGACAGAGACAGAGACACAGAGACAGAGAATGAACCTAGCTCCGTAGTGAGACATCTGAGTTTTTATATCCCTGAGAGAAAAATGCAGCTGAAAATACCCTGATATGCATTTCATCATCAGTTTATATCTTACAATCTTTGTTTGGCAAATCACTTGCTGAGAACCAACAGCTGTGGCATAGAAGCAGTTAGGACTTGCCATCAATAAAGCCCTTTAGAGTGTGCCTCCTTTCGTTTCCCTGGGCTGGAATCTTTGGTCATGTCGAAGCAGGATAGGAACAACAGGCCTATTCTAGTAACCAGTTAGATCTTGCCAACTCCCTGGTCGCCAGTCATATGCGGGGTCCCTTCCAGATTCACATCAAGACTTTCTGTGCCTAGCCTACTCAACTTATAAGCAGTTGGCCCTAATCCCCTAGGTTTTGGGGTGACATAGAGGCCTATTTTCAAGGTTAGTTGTGCTCTGCCGGATTTTTGAGGAAGGACAATAGAAGGGGATCTCCCTTTGCGACTGTCTTAGTGGACCCCCCAAAACTGTTTAGCTATGAAAGAAGAGGGATTGTCCTTCCACTTCTCCCTCATCTGTGAACCGTCAGGCCTGTGCTGTACAGTCTAGTTACTCTTTGGTTGCTCCTTATATATTCAGCCTCTCCCCTTTGGGCCCAGCTCTGGTGACTACCCCGGGACTGGACTTAATTACAGCATTCTGGGGAGAAGTGGCACTCTCATCACGGTCTAGCTATCTTCCCCAGAACTGCCTTTGATCGAGCTCTTAACCGGGAAAGCAGCCATTAAGAGATGTCTATCTTTGGTTTCACCTACATGGGAGAAGCGAGAACTAAATTGGCAGTGAATGGTTTCATGTTCTCAGAGTGGCCTCTTCCCACTCTGTGCTGAGTACTCAGGGACACAGCCCCAGCCCAGCTGTCACGGAGCCACCTGAGGCCTTAGCCTTCGGTCCTACACCAGGATGGAAGGTGTCTTCTACATGGCACATATGCCCTGAGATATTCTTTGAAGTTTTCCAGAAACTTTGGGGCGGTCTCTGAAGTGTTCATAATTATTTCATGATTATTTTTCTGGTATAAAATGAATTAAAACATAATAGTTATCCATCATCCCATTATAGCAAAATAGTAGAATGTCCACAAATTTCTTTGTATTAATTTTGTTCATCAAAGCTTTTTGTTACAGATAATTGTTTTATGCCACATATTCAAGGGAGCCCTTATTTTTTTCTCACCAGTACATTTCTCTTGCTGGAAATTGAACCCAAGTTCTATTGCGCATAATGTAAGTGCTCCATCATGGAGCCACATTCCTAGCCCCTCTTTAGTACATTTTACACGACTGTGTAATATTTCATAGGTTAATAGACCCACATTCATTTAATCAAGCATTGCTAGATATTTGAATTTTTAAAGTTATACTCTGATGACCCCCTTTATTTATGTAGTATTTCCTTCCATTTGGGGATTATTTTTCTTCCTTACCAGTTTGCAATTATTTTTCTTTGCTTAAATTCTATAAAGTACATACATTGAGTCAAAATATTGAATCATTTTATGCCTTTGATATACATTCCTATGTTGACCAAATTGTTTTCTAAATATATATTTATCTGTCGTCCATCTAACAGCACTACACTTTTCACCCTGGAGTTCTGGGACTTATTATTTGAAAGTGATAATTTAATAGATGCAAAGGGATGTCACATTATTCCCTCCCCCTTCTTTTCTTCCCCTCCTTCCTTCATTTTTCTCTTTATTCCCTGTACTGAGCAGTCAAGCTCAGGGGTTTATTTGTATTAGGCATCTGCTGTATGATGAGCTACAAGCTTCAGCCTTTTTCCTCTTTTCTGATCTCCTGTGAGGTGGAAGGGTCTTCTTCTGCCACCTGCAGTCCATTGCAGCCCCCTGGTGCTCTAACATGGGATTCTAGTGGTTCTTGGCCTCCAGCAGACAGTTCTGTACAGGGCTCTGGAGTATGAGATCGTAGGGTCAGGCTCTCATCTTTGTCTGGAGACCGTGAGATTTCAAGTCATCTTCCTGTGAAAGAAGTAACCACTAGTTTTCTCATGTGAAAAATGAAGTGGAATCCTAAAGTCACTGTCTTGTTCCCTCTTCTTTTTGAAGAGTCTACATCCGCAACTAGCTGATAACATGGCCTGGGTCAGAAAGGGGTCCCTGGCATTTTTTATTTGGCATCATTCAGACTGTCTGTACTTACCACCCCCTTTGCTGCTGGAACTGTCCTGTAGACTCAGAAAGATGGAGCTGTTGATGTGCCATGATTCGGAGAACCATCCCAGAGTTGGACCTTTTTCTTAACCTCTTACCATAACTGTAGAGAGCACTAAGCCTCTTTCTATTTAAATACTGTGGACTGTGATAATCCATTACTTGTTTGATCTAGATGACAAAGCTCTGTCATCTGCTTGCCCGAAGGCGTGGGCACAGGACCTTCTAGGCCGCCACTTTGCTTTCCTGGAGACACAGGAGGGCCCTCACACCCAATTTGTGCCCAGTGAGGACGTTAGGGGAGGGTAGCATGTGCCTGAGGCTGAGGGACACCAAATTGGTGAGCACAGGTCTGTACCTCCAGCCCCTGAAGTGCTGCCTTGCTGCTGTAGTTTGCTGTGTCTTACTCCCATGAGCCCCTGAATCCCCTTTCGTGAACTAGCCCATTTGATAAGGACTGCAGCTCTTTGTGAATAATCCCTACTAACATGCCAGCTGTGTGTGCCTTCTCTGATTGTTCCTAACTGGGACCCTCCCACGTACAGATCTAGTTTTTTATGTCTGAGTTCTCCTTGGGAAATAGTATTAAACCAAGGAAATGACACAACTATTTTTTCTTTCTTTGAGAATGTCCAGCTGAGTCTATTGGGATATGTTACAGACTGACCAGTGTGCTTGAGAGACTTGTACCCCAGTGGAGAAAGAAGTGCAGAGCAATTAAATCCCGATGTGTGAGTGTTAGACCTGGACAAGTGTAGGGTTCGCCCTTCGTCCAGCTCCCACCATGTTCCAGTGCTGTGGGCACCAGGCAGTTGTTAACTTCTAAGTCTCAGCACAGTGCGAGAGGAGGATACTAAGGTACACAAGAGTTAAGCAACTTGCATTAGGCTCAGTGTTGCTAGGGAACAGAGCTAGAGTTTTTTTTTTTGTGGTACTGGAGATCGAACTCAGGACCTTGCGCTTGCCAGGCAAGCACTTACGCCACTGAGCTATACCCCCAGCCACCAGAGCTAGAGTTTAAACTCACACGGTAGGTACTTAGAGCCCTCTGCATAGGAGTTGTGAAGTAGGACTAACAGCAAAGTGGGTAGAAGGTCTTCTCTTGAGCCATTCTGAGCCTTTTGTCAACATCCCACTGCTCTTTCCCCGTCAGGCCCTCTACATCTCACCTCCTGGGGTTCCTGCATTTTACCAGCTGCTTTATGGATCTCTCAGGCTTTGCTCTACCGGGGTCCTGTGTTTGTGTGATACACCCTGTATGAGAGGCAGGTCCCTGCAAGTAGCAGAGGGGACAGAGGGCAGCCAAGACTTGAAGGTCTTTGGCAGTGGAGCTCTGCAGCTCTGACCTCACTCCTTAGAAATTGGTTCTTTGGTGCTTTCATGCTCTAAAACAACAAAAGAAAGCAAAACCACCAAGACGCCAGCAGGTCATGCACAGCAGAAGGTCACCTTTACTCGTCAGGTCATGGCATTAGTCCCAGCCCTAGGTGTTGTACGTGGTGGCGGTGGCAGGGTTGTGGCAGCCGTGGTGCCTCACTCTGGGGGTGGGCATTCAGGGGTACACTTAGGTGTGCAGGGCTTGCAGCAGGGCTTAGGAGGGCATGACTGGGGTGGGCACTGTTGGGGGCATGGTGGGCACGGGGGGCACTTTAGTGCTGGAGGGGTCTTCTCCCGTAGGCACTTTTCTCTGTAGCATTGCAGCAGCTTCTTTAAACAGCTGGGCTGGCATTTGGACTCACACTTTTGTTCACACCTGGGGTCACAGGACTTGGGCTCATTCTTAGGGTCTCCAGGCTTACTCTTATCTTCCGTTGACATTGTTTCTGGATCACACAGGCCCTGCAAAGAAATACAAGACAGGTCAGCAGAAAAGGATTCCTTTTGCCTTCTCAAGCCTCCTGCCTATTCTCCTTAAGAAGCATCCCCGCCTGTTCAGGCCCTAGAAGAGCTCTCTGCATCCTGGCTGTGGATTTGTGGCAGCAGGTATTGATCTCTCCACCCTTCCTCTGGTTGCTGGTATCTTTCCTGTTTCCATTCTATGGACTCTAAGGGCAGTTCTTAAACTAAGATCGTGGTATGTTCCTCCCCTCCAACAACTAAGAACCATTTCAATACAGTTGAGAACATACGAATTTAATAGATACCTATAGAGCATTCCACCTCTCCACAGCAGAGTATACACTTTTACAGCACATGATGCTTTTTCCAAAGTAGATCATATACTAGTCCACAAAGCCTGCTTCAGTAAGCATAAAAGAATTGAAATTACCCTGTGTATATTATCAGAAACTAATCGATGAAAACAGAAATCCAAGACAGAGTAATCACAGAAAATATAGAAGCTCCTGGGAAATTAACAACACATTCCTAAATAACCAGTGAGTGACAAGAAATCAAAGGAGAAATTAAAAGGTTTCTGGAAGTTACTGCCAATGACTACAACTCATGCAAACCTCTGGGATAGTATGAAAGCAGTTCTCAGAGGAAGGTTCATCACAGTGCTCACATCAGGAAAACAGAGTGAGCTCAAATAAATAATCTTTTGAGGAATCTGAAGATACCTGAGAAACAACAATCCAGGCCCAAATGAAATTAAAGAGGAATATTATAAAGATGAAAGCAGAAATAGGAAATTGAGACCAAAAAAGTACCAAAAAATCAAGTCAAAGTGCTGGTTCTTTGAAAGAATAAATAAAATACAGAAGCACTGAGCCAGACTTACCAAGAGAATAAAGAGAAAAGACACATGCAATTAGAAATGAAAAAGGGCGGGGCATGGTGGCGCATGCCTGTAATTCCAGCACTCGGGAGGGAGGCTGAAGCAGGAGGATCACTGCAAGTTCGAGACCAGCCTGAGCTACACAGTGAGTTCAAGGCCAGCCTGAACTGCGTAGTGAGAACCTCCTTCAAAAAGACAAAAAAAAAAAAAAAAAAGAAATGAAAAAGGTAAAATCACAACAGGCATAAAGACATGTAAAGGATGCTAATAACCTCAATGAATTTAAAGATTATATGCCATGAACATGAACTAAGTTTAATAATATAAACAAGAATGAAGAGAGGGAAAGGGAAATTACGGAAGGGAAGGGAAGGGAAGAAGGGAAGAGGACTAGATTACAAAGGAACCAAGCTGCGTTGTAGGCATGTACCCACTCCCTACAATGATTGTCAAATGTACTGTGAACATGTACTAATAAAAAATTGAAAAAATATAGTTGATGTTCCCTATATGTTTTCATTTCATTAAAACCATTATTTCAAGGAGTCTGTAACTTTGAACTTGGTGCCAAAGACATCCATGGTGCAGCAAAAGTTTTAAAGAACTCCCATAAGGCTATATATCCCTACCTTTCTAGAGACAAATGGGTGGCACAGGAGTGGATGTTAAAGCTGCAGGCACTTTTTATCCTGTGGCCTACCTAAGATACCAAAATCTCCAAAGTTGCTTTCTTTTCTTAAGAATGGAGACTGGAATGGTAACTAGTCTCTGCTATCCATGGACCACTCTACACAGTCCCTTCTCTTGCCTCCACTTAGATTATGCCAAGCAAATTAGAGTGAGGAAAACATCAGGAGAGAAGGAAACAAACTGTGAAATTCTAACTTATCAAAAATGTGCATGTTAGAACCACAGAATATGATTTTCACTAGGAATTCCTTTTCTCTCCTTTTGGGTTTTGCTTTGCACTAGGCTGTTCTCCGTGGACAGTTTAACTTCAGGATATGAACAGAACTTTTGAGCCTCGGACACTACTTCATAGTGGATCTAACTGGCACACCTTTGATTTCCTTTCACAATATAAAAATAAAATTCTTATCTAACTTCATTTGAAAATCCACATGGTCCTCTGGGAATGCAGATTATTAAATCAAACTCTAAAATTGCTAAGACTCTATTTGACAGGGTGACATGCGCACAACTTCTTGCTACTGAAAATGACAGGAAACATTTTTTTGAAGTTTTAATATTTGTTCATTGTTTATTAAAAAATGAAAATTTTCAACATCAACTGCTTTTTGGTGTACAAAGTCTAAAAAAGACAACAGAAATAAATTCTTATATGAACTACAATGAAAGTCACATTTTACAAAAAGATAATCTTTACTTCAATTATCACACCTAAGGCAGTCTAAACACATTACAACAGCACTTTCCATACATACATATTGCTTATACTGACAGTACATGTTTTGCATTCCTGGCCTTTTTGTAGGACATACTTGACATCTTGCTGGTCTTGTTGTTTTGTCAGGAGGTTCTTATCATATTATACAGTGTGTAGTTTAACAAGAACATAAAATATCAGTAACAAAGTATTAAATTCTTAATATGTACTCTGCATTTAGAATAGATATATACAACCCTCCCATCCCTGCTGAGTGCTTGCAGTGCTATATGTCATTCCCAGGACAGAAAAAGTAAAAGCACAGCCTTTCTAGTTGTCCAGACGCAACTCACCCCTTTGTGCTGGTGGTTAACCTGACAAGTAGTTGAGTGGGATGGGTAGTACAGCTGTGCTAGGGAAGGTGGGTTTTCCCTCTGGTTCCTCAGTTCATCTCTGAGGACACCGGGGATGGGGCAGGGGTAAGCCCATCTGTGATGTCATCACAGCCTCACCAGCAGTGATTATTGGGTGATTCCAAGGTTCCTAGCTCAGCTCAGCTCCTTGACTCTCATGTCTTCATGTAAAAGAAATAACCACAAGTTCTCTCTGGGGAGTACCTGGGGAGTCATAATTTCCTCTTCTAAGATAAGATCTTGGATTAACTCAATTGGTCAAGAATGATCAGGAATATAAGACTTTCTTTATAATACAGAATATTTACCTTGAATTAAGGGGTGGCCAGGACCTAATTTAAAAAACAACTACTATACTCTATTGTGGCTCCGGGGAGCCATAAAAAATCACTCCCTTGGCTTCTCACCCCTTTCAGTCTCTCAGAATTGATGCTGGCAAGATCAGCCACAGTGAAGATGCCTTTGTGCCAAACACAAGAGGCTGCCATTGGTAGGAGAGGAGACGCTGGCTTTTTACCTCTTCAGACTTGCAATTTTTTAACTCCTGTGAACTTGCACCTTCACCTTTTTGAGAGTTCCTCTGGATCACAGCCACTCTGACTCTCCCCTTCTCCTCGTTTTTCTAGTATGAGATTCCAAAACCTGCCTTGTACCACACCATACTCCCTGGCCCCAAATCAAGGGTTGTGTAAGCACTTTTTCCCAATGTCCTTGAAAAAATTCAGTTTTTTTTTTTTTTCTGGGGGGTAGAGTATAGCAGTTGTTTTTAAAATTTGGTCTTGGCCAGTCCTTAATATTCAAGGTAAATATCCTGTATTATAAAGAAAGTCTTTATAAATTGGGATCTCACTGGGGTCAGTGGTTTAAGGAAGAGAACGGAGATGAAAAGTCCTGTAGCCGGTTGGGAGTTCCTTCTGCGGGACCAGAGCATGGAGGGAAAAACCTGTGCATACAAGGAAAATGGACAAACAGGGACACAATTGCTCCATAGAATGTGAGACTGTAAAGTAGAAAAGTTACTTGAAGATTTTTGCCATACTGGGGAGCAGTGATTTAAGGTAGTTTTTGTCAAGCTCCTAAACAGCTTTGCGCGTAAGAAAGGTGAAGTCGTCCTAATTTTTAATAAAACGAGGAGGCAGAGCTCTGTTTTTGCAATCTCCTTTGGTCACCAGGAGGCGGCACAGGTTGGGACATGAGCGGCTGGAAGACCCGGCACCGGTCTGAGCGCTAAGGCGTGGAAGCAGCCTAAACGCTCCTGGTCAGGTGAATGGGTAAGGAACGTGGAGTCTTCGTACAGTGGAAAGTCTACCGTATCCAACAGTGCGTATGGTCCTTGGAGATATACAAAGTGAAAAAAATCAAGACACCAGAAAGCATATGCTGCATGTTTCCAATTTTATGAGGCGCCTAAAATAGTAAATTTTATAAAATCACAAGTGGAATGATGGTGTCTAATAGACTTAGCGAGGGGGAAATGAAGAGTCATTAATCAACGGGTAAAACATTGCTGTTAAGTAAGATGAATAAGTTCTAGAGATCTCCCTGCATCAGCACCTGCCGGCTATGTGAAGAAGAGCAAACTTCTCCTTAAGTGGGGATAACAGTGAACACACCCTAAGATGGTAAGAATTAAAGGGATAGATTTCATAGTGAAGCAGATACCTAGTGAGTGCTCTGTTGCCAGTCCAAAGGAAAACTACACCAGTAAATGAATTGCGTCATGGTGTGAAGGGTGCTGCTCTGCCCAGGGATGAGGGGGACAGAAAAGCTTCTTGCCAGTGTCTGGCAGGAAGTCAGTGTTAGTCATTTTAAGAACAAGTGTGTGTGTGTGTGTAAATTTCTAGCAGAAATATTCCAGAAATCCACATTAGCCATAGTTGGAAGTGTCCTGCATGGGCCTGAGAACAAAGACAGCCTCCCTGCCCTGCTTCATCTCCTCAGTGACCTTCCAAGGCTATGCGCCTCCTAATCTACATGCATTAAGCATCTTTCTTTGAGGAGGAGTGAGCCAGATACCAGTCTCAGAGGTTCTCCAGCAGACTCTGGGTCTGCCCTCAGGACCGATACGTGTGCATGTGTATTATATACATATACTGTTTCTTTATTTTGAGGAATTGGCCCCCAGGCTGAATCCACATTAATTCAAGCCCAAAGGCAATGTTCTGGCAGAATTCCTTTGAAGGAAGTCCGTCTTTTTTTCTTTTTTTTTTTAATTTTTTTTTTTTTTGGCGGTACTGAGGATCAAACTCAGGACCCTGCACTTGCTAGGCAGGCGCTTATTCCACTGAGCTATATCCCCAGCCCTAGTCTTTTTTTCTATGCAAGCTTTGTTAAATGATTGGAAGAGGACCACCCCCATTAAGGAGGAAACTCTGCTTTACTGAAATTCTAATGATTTAAATGTTAGCCCCATTAGAAATATCTACACAAAACATCTAGAATAATGGAACAAATCTCTGGCTACTGTGATATAAATAAGTATCACACAAACACATTCACACACACACACACACACACACACACACACACACATCACACCCCTAGTGGACAGAAAAACTAACACTCTAAATGTTTGGAAGTGATTTAAATAATTAATGACCTTGGCTTACACTTTTTCCCTTTCCCAGTGACACTGCTCAAGCACTGGTATTTGGGGTGATTAGGTCAAGAAATAGGCCTGGTCTTTCCTTTATGCTCTGACAGCATAGAGAAATGGAGAAATAAACTGCTATTCCTTCTCTGTCTCTGCCTGACAGTCACTATTAATTGCAGATTTTGGCCTTTTTTTTCGGATTGGGTTTCTTTCCAATTTTAAGGAAATTGGGGTGATTAGGTCCCGAAATAGGCCTGGTCTTTCCTTTGTGCTCTGACATCATAGAGAAATAGAGAAATAAGCTGCTATTTCTTCTCTATCTCTGCCTGACAGTCACTATTAATTGCAGATTTTGGCCTTTTTTTTCAGATTGGTTTTTCTTTCCAATTTTAAGGCGTGAGGAGTGATCTGTAAGTTTAGGAGTCCAGAGTTTCTGGTTTCAGAATGTGGATTCATTTTTTTTTACTGAAGCCTTTGTTTAGGGCAGGCCAGATCTTGTACCCTCATCTTCCTGTGAGGTTTGCACAGCACAAGGAGATGCCCAGATTGTGCAGCTAGGAGGTGGTGGTGCCCAGAGCTCAGAGGCGCTGGTATAGCTCCAAGGAAATGAGCTCAGGAAAGAAGCTATCCTTGACACTCCAGAGAGAAATTACACTCAATGGTAGAAAATTTTGCCTGACAGGATGGAAGTCCCACTGCTTTAGAACCTCTGTTCAGCCATCCCCTGATTGAAACTGTAGGCCTGGAAAGCATTCCCTGCACTGCTGTCCCATATTGGGCTGGTCCAGGATGGGAGGGATTGCTTTCCTATCTGTCTCCCCATCCGTCCTGTTCTTCCTGCAGACTGCTGTTCATTCAGTCCCGCTCCCATAAGGGGCAGTCCTCATAGAGAATGCAGACTGCATTATAGCTTCTCCAACTTTTCCCTCTTTCTACTGTCATCGCTGGCTCAGCATTTTAGTTCCAGGCCTTTCCTATTGTTCTCATTTGATCTACTGTGAGCATGTTCTTCTTAGAAGCCAGAATCCAGGCTGTACCCTAGTTCTCTGGGTGAGGTTTATCTGTGGACAGCCACAAGGTGATTATTTTGTTGCCAGCCCTAATGATGTTCTGAGTCTGGTCATTATGGCAAAGAGAATGACAGGAAGGCCAGAGTCCCTGAGGGCTAAGACCAAAGTGGCTAGAGGCAGAGGTCATTCTTGGAGAGGTTATAGACTCTGCTCACCAAGTGAAGTGTTTGTATCCTGTTTCATGCAGGTTTTCATCAATGCAGAAAGGATGTCCTATCAGCAGCAGCAACAAATGCAAACTTCCTGGGCAGCCCCCTCCCCAAGTCCTGGAGCCCTGTCTTCCCGTGGTGCCTGGGCCTTGTCCTCCCAAAATACCCAAGTCCTGCCCTCCAACCCCAGCCAGCAGAAGTGCCCTCCTATGCAGCATCCTCCATGCCAGTAGAAATGGGTGCCAAAGCAGAAACAAAACATCACATCCTTTAGGACCACATCCACATCAGAAGCCACCACATCCTTTAGGGCCACATCCCTCTGGACAGGAAGGTGCCAAGTCCTCTCCCTGCCAATGCTCTACTCTCTTAGCAACTACAAACAGCACACAGCTCAGGAAAATCTACCTACCAAGGAGAATGACAGTCCATTCAAGGTTTGTTGTAGTGGATCAACAGATGCTTCTGAGCTTCAGCTTCCCCTGGAGCCTTATGAACTATATTCACTGTGGCCAGGACCAGCTGCTCTTCCAGCAGCTCCCTGCTGCTTCTGCTAGTCTGAGAAGAGCATCACAATCAGGGAAGACTCTCTTAATGATGCCTCTTGCCTTCCTCCAAACTTTTCTGAGGTTTTGAGAAGCCAGAAGGCACTAACTGCTTTGAGTGGAAAATTACCCCAACTTCCTGCCTTCCCTTACTTGTTAATTAGTATGGTGAAATCTATTTCAAATCACCACTTCTTTATTTCTAAAGACAGCTGACTTTGCCTCTTAACTTTAGGCCTGGAAGCTCCCAACCCTTTGTGATGTTGTTACTTTTAACTTCTTTGACACTCTTTCAATAAATCCAGTTGCTGCTGCATGCATCTAACTCTGGCTGGGAAGAGAGTGTCCCAGATGGGAAAGTGGGTACTGGAAGAGCACCAGGGAGGAAGGCTGCATGAAGGGATGGAGGAGTTTCTGGAAATTGGAATGTTGGCATTTTCCCACCTCTGTGCTTCCTGTGGGTCTCACACTACCTGGGGAGCTTGTTGCAGTCCACTGACAGTCCCACAGAGCCCCCTCCCTTTCTCAGGAGAGCTGTTGCAAGTGGGAAGGTAGGTGTGTGGACCCAGGGCTCTGGTATCAGGGTTGTGGTTCAGCCAGCAGGAAGTTGAGTCCTCAGGCTACAAAGGAGACTAGACTTTGGGGCTGAGGCTTCAACTCTGAAGATGCGCATCTTGGGAGGTATGGACCAGCCAGGGCTTTGCAGCCTCCATCATGTTGGAAGCACAGGCTCTGAGAAAGTTGGAGGATTTTCAGGGAGTTTTAAATTTGAGACCCATCTTACTTTCTTTTTTTTGCAATTTTTTTATTTTAAAGAGAAAAAAGGAATAAAATAAAGACAAAAACAAAACACAAAACAATAAAAACAATATAGACATTTCAAAATAAGATAGGAAATTAACAATGGTTATTGTATTATATATCGTTATCTTCAGTGAAGTTGCTTAGATGTAAGATTGCAAGATTGATTGAACAATTACAGAGAATAAAAATAATAAAAACATTAGAAATGATACAGAGCTTGATCAAATAAGGTGGTAGGAATTCAACAATGGTTGTTATATTGTATATTGTTATCTTCAAATTAGTTGCCCAGATTACCAGATATAAACATGCAAAACTGGTCAAAAAAATCTCAGCATTAACTGTTCCTTTCAAAAGGCCAATAGACATTAGCAGTACAATTATCCCAGCTATCTTTGTATATACATATATATATTTTTTTCCCTTCTTTTCTCCTTTCCCTCATCCCAGTTGTTCTTTCCCTTTGAGCAATTTCTTTCCCTGAGTTTGTGTATTATATTCCTGGATAGTAAAGAACTAATGAGCACCCACTGTGGGTCAGGCCCAGCGCCAGCCCTGCTGTAAGGAGGCTCACTGAGCTGTAGAGTGGGCAGGCTAGGGTGTGGCTGTCAGAGAGCAGTTGCTCAATGCTTTGAGTGGAGAGGCAGAGCGCAAGAAGACAGGTGATGGAAAATGCTGCTGGCTCCAGGGGAGAATTGGGCTCAAATCCCCCGACCCTGGCTATGGAGGTGCAGCTGGTTGCTGGCCGACTACAGCTATGCTTTTCTTATTTCAGCCACCATTCCAGTCTATTAGCCTACTCCTGTTCTTCAATATGTTAAAGCAGTTGTCCTGGCATGGATTGTTGCAACTTTGGGATATCAGTCCTTGCCCTAAGGGAACTCATCTAGTCATCAGGAGACAATAGGGGAGGTAGGGAGTCTGTGATAGGCAGGAGGCAGGCCCAGGCCCTGCTGTCTGTATGCCCTTGGAGGAAGCCCTAGGAGGGAGCATCACTGCTTTATGTAGTTCTTGAGCAGAATTGATGACTGAGGGGAAAAAGGTGTATAGTTATTCAGGACCCAAAGGAGATTTTCAGTACTTAACAGTATATCCTAGTGCAAGGGTCCCTACCTATACTGTGTGTCTTGCCTGAGGAAGTGCTCAAACAACAGCTTGCTGACAAGCTGAGGCCTTGTTGAAAAGATTCTCGTCTTGTGAGCCACCAGATCCTATCACCTTCTGGGGCTTTCAGCCCTCCTTTTTTGCTACCTATATTCCCCATTCAGGATTGAAATGCAACCTCAGCCCCTTTTCCATGCTGTCTTTATGAGTCCAGGTTACTCTGGAATCTGTGATCCCAAGACCAAGGAGCTGTCAATTTTTTCCAGAAAGAAAACCCCAGCTGGAACAGTGGCTTCAAGATGATTCATTGTCTGTCTCCAGGACTCACATATTTGGCCTCCTTCAACCTCAAATCCCAAGGAAGCATACTGGGGATAATGCACCTCTTTGCTTTTCAAGTGTGTGAAGGCTGAGTATTCCCTGAGGCCTGTCGGAGCATGAAATTTGGCCTTTGGTTTATAATTTTGGTGGGGAGGTTGAGCTCCAGGGTTCACGTTTTGCTTTCCTAGTATCCCTTACTTAAGGTGAAGGAGCCAATTTGAAGGTTCTTCTAGTTGTTAGGGTTTTCTGTTCCAAAAGAGTCTATAGAACTGAAAGAATAATCTCAGAATTGGTTTTGATAACACTGGCTTGATTTCTGGGTAGATGCAGCTCAAAATTCAATTGTCACTCTTAATTGGTGTATTACAGCAATTAAATGGTTTGGCCCTCCTTTATCTTCTGCCCTCCCTCCTGAATGCTGCTTTATATCTAGTTCCTGGAGGAGGGACAGCTAAAAAATCATTTGGCAAATGATAGAATAAAACTCTGAATGAATGTAGACCGTGCAAACTGAGGTGTTTTGTGGGCTGTTTCCTCCACAAGGAACGCCTTTCCCTTCCTTACCTGATGAGCACCCTTCAGTGGCGCTATGTACTTACTTTCAGTATCTCACTTCTCCAGGCTCCTCCACAAGATCTGTACTCACACATCTGCAAGTACAGAAGATCACTGACTTCTCTGTCTGTTTCTGTTCTATTTTTGTCTGCATCCCCAGCATCCAGGTCAATGTCTCACACATAGTATATGTGCAGTAAGTTGTCATTTTATTGGACCAGGTACAGTTTAAAAAACAGTTTAAGTCAGTTTTAGAGAGAAAAGATTAAATAACCCAAAGATATAAATATGAATGTATTAAAGCAGAACTGAGAGAATCATATTAATCTATGAAAGCAGTGGAGTCATGTGAATGAGTAGAAGTCATGTGACAATTTTACCACAGCATTGGCCTTCCTGGATTTATATTTCTCATGCATGGACAACTCCAGAGGCTGGCTGAAGGAACTGCTCAAGGGATGTTCTGCTCCAGGCTGGCCCCTGGAGAGGACTGGTTCATGCCAAGGTGAGGGCCCAGAGCTGAAATCCTACTCACTGTGTCTTGCAGACTCTTCTCCAGTATATTCTGGAGTCCCGAGGCTGGTGGTGTCCTATAACGCTGGCCAGGAGAGTCCTTCCCCTTTGGAGGAAGGCAGATGGTTCCCTTAGGACAATGAGAGGAGTCTGTAAGCCAGTGGGTGTTCCTAACTCAGCTGTGCCTCTGCTTACAGCTGCAGTGTCCCACACTGTCCCTAGGGCTATTAAGGGCTCTGTCCTGCTTACAAGGCTGCTCCTTTTTGGTAGAAAACATTCTTGCATCCTTAGGCCTAGTAAGAGAGCAGATTCAGGAATGTTCTGAGGTGCTGTTTTTTTTGAGGGAGTAAAAAGCAAAGTTCATCCCCTCAGAGTGCTCAGAATGAGCTTGGGGGCAGGGGGAGGGGTCCGCTGTCAGAGGAGAGCAGGGAATGAATAAAAGCATTGTGAATGTCTTCTTGAAGATGGGGGACTAGAAAGTGGGGGCATCCTGGATATTTCCACTGTTTAAAGTTGTTACTGTCTTTTGAAATTTTAACTCTCCTGGGTGTGCCAGACCCCCATGGTGAAGCCAAGGGCACAGAGCTGAGAGCTCCAAGCTTGGCACCACCCTCCCGAGACAGCAGAGGGCAGCAGTAGTGGTGAAGGCAGCACTGAGAAGGACCTGGCCACAAGGTTAAAACTGAGGCCAGAAAACAGGTCTGGCGTCCAGGGAAAGAGGCTCCAAGCAAGGCTGATTTGCATAGTACCTACTGTTTCCTGAAGAAGGAGCTTGGGGCGGATCTTTCATGAACTGATGTGGAATGGCTGATCTGTAAAGACATTTTTCTTCACTTGTTCCTCACAGCTGAGCAAAGCTCAGAGTAATTCACAGTGAGGAGCTATGTACAAGGAACAAAGAAAATTAAGCTCTGTCCCCAAATCTAAGAGAACCACATCTGTGATCTGGCTCTTTGGCCGCTTCATCTGAAGTGGGCTATAGGCTGCAGGAGGGTGCCCAAGCAGGGTACCAGGGGGCCCTGGAGTCCATCCACACATTGCTCACAGGCCTGCAGAAATATTATTCTCCAATCCCGTGGGAGGACTTTGGTTTGGAAGCTGTTTGGCGATACCTCACTGGGTGCAGATGAGGAGAGGGAGAAAGGGAGGCCGAGGTAGATCCACTTTACTGGGCTGCACCTCTGGTCCTTGGTCATCCATCTTTGTGAGAGGACACAATTAGAAAGGGCTTGCTGAGCTCCTCATCATAGGAAAAGGTCCTCTGGGGAGTCAAGGGCTGGGTGTCCAGCATCTTTCATATTTGCCACTGCAATCTCATCGTCTCAATCTCCTGAAATGAAATTTGAACTTGAAATGAAATGACTATCAATATTAACACTTTCCTCCTCCAGCTCTGATGTGTAGGATCAAGTGAAGCTCATTTTAACAGTCACTGAGCATCTACCTGAGGCAGACTCCTCTCTTCCTTTTCCCCGCTCCCATCCTCTTTGTGTGTGTGTGTGTGTGTGTGTGTGTGTGTGTGTGTGCGCGCACACCTGTTGGAGGGCATCATTCAGGTGTGAAGATGTAGAAGATTTGAAATGTTTCAGAAAATTCAGGACTGTATCAGATAGAAGCCATGCAGCACCGAGGCACTTGGAAGGCAACAGCTTTACTTATGCCGGTGGGCTAGGGGAAAAGTTACTTTCCAAATCCCAGCCCTGGCTTAAAGTAAAACAGCATCTTACGTATTTTTTGTAAGCAGGAAGTACAGAGTCGATTATGGGTTAGTTTTTAATTGGTTACATACATAGGTCAGTCTACAGTTGGTTGCACATATATTGTCATACACTGTCAGCCAGAAGTGTCTGAGGTAGGTTCAATTGGAGGGGGTTGTTTGTCATGAAGCAGAAAGATAAGGTGTTAGAGGATGGGCAAGCAGAGAAGATTTAGTGTGACCTTGACAGGACTAATCTGTGTCTTGAGTAGATAGTCCTTGAAACAGCTTAGGAAAACAAATATATTTGTGTAGAGAACTATATAGCTGGCCAACTCAATTATTTCTGAGTTGCAGCTGTGTGGCCCAGATCAGCCGAGTCTGGCTGCTTAATTGTGAAGCTATAGTCTTCAAGAATTTTTTTTTACAGCTTATTCTCCACTGCAGAAGGAGCACACTGGTTCAGGTGGGAGTGGAGTGGGGTTACCGTTGTTTACTCACAGAGCTACAGCGTAGCAAGACGTGACAGGAGTTTTGTCACCATGCTGTGAAAGCCAAATTGAGATTTAAGTGGGGTGGGAGGGTCAAAGAAAATCTCCTGAGAACTGACTACTTGTGTAGATGTTGTATAGGGGATTTGTCTCATTCTGGCACTTTCCTATGCCTGTACCTGCCTATGGCAGGTTATTCCATTTGGATGGATACTTCACTCGTCTCCTCACCAACATGGTTGCTGGGATTGTTCACTGGGCCAGAAAAGGGTTCCCTCATTAGTCAAAGTAGCAGAAGGGAAACTGTATTGAAGTGTGTGCCTCTCTTGTTGAAGTCCTTACCTCACAAATGTACTTGCCCTTTGCTCCCTATCTACGTGCAGTTTAGGCCAGTTGCCAGCTGGTGGTGCTAGAAACACATCAGTGACTGGCAGTGACAGGGACAGGGATTCTTAGCTACCTTGGCAGTAGTTTTGCCTGAAAGTTATTTGAGTGATTCAGTGAATGAAAAAAGCATTGCAGAGAAAAATGAACTATGCACAGTGCAATGAAAGCAGCTTGAGAAAGATTTAGCCAAAAACGAAAAGGAACGGAAACACTGTCCTAGCATTGCCTCTAAAAGGCACTCACATCATGTTCCTTCCTTGGCATAGCTCAGGGTTCCCTGGTCTGTTCACATCACCAGTCTCCAGTTGGAGGAACACTGAGAGGATGGTGTAAATACTCAGCAGGCCTCTGAGAAGGGCTAATGACTAATGACTTCATGTGACCAAAGAGGAAAAGGGTATCATGCTACTCAGAGAGGGTCCACATCTCACAATCGTGTGGCCTGACTGCCTCCAGAGTCATTCCAAGGATTTCCTATGCAATCTATGCTGCCCATCACGGGCTCTGTCCTCCCTCTGTGAATTTTCCCTATACACAGCAACAGGGAGGAGACAAAGCCCATCTGCACAAGTCGTGTAACATATATCAATGTCTTGGGATAAATTCAGAGTTTAGAGGAAGGGATCAGGATTTTTTAGGGTTTGTGGAGGTTATTAAATGGAAAATAGAAACACATTATTGCCTTCATAAAGGGGTTTGGAGTTGTAAATAATGTGGCACATTTTCTGTGGAGTTCAATATTTGTGTTGTTTTTAGCCACATTTGCTTCTGTACCTTAGTTAAGCTGCTGAATCCTATGGGGACAGAACTGTTCTGTGTTCATGTAGTGATCTCATATAGCCAGCAGAAGGCAGTATGACAGAGAAAGTGGCAGCTGAAAATACTGGCATGTTTGGACCCAGGTGGAAGGTCAGAAAACATGGCACGTGTGGCTACACCACGCTATCTCTTAGAAGAGGACTATGGCAGTATCTTTCTTCTGAAACCCACTGATGGCTGTGAGTGCTCAGCCTGGCCTTCGCAGGGGATGGTGCCCGGCTGTGTCTTTTAAATGGAACATTCTCATATTTCTTGGAGTCAGGGGAAAGAAAGAATGTCTGGAAGGTGATCTTTGAAGTAAAAGGAAAATTTTCTGTAGATAGCAAGAAAAACAGAGTTGAGGACAGAATACTGTCTACACTGAAGAGCTGGTTGTTTAAAAGAATAAACAAAATGGGTAAATCGGCCAGACTTACCAGAGAAAGAGAAAAAAAGACTCACGTAAGTGCAATTAGAAAAGAGAAAGGTGAAGTCATAATGGATGCTGTCAAAATTCAGCAGATAGCTACTATGAAAAATTATATTCCTAGAAATTGGAAAATCTTGAATAAATGTACAGATTCCTAGGTTCATACAAATTATCAAAACTAAAACAGGAAGGCATAAATATTCTGAATAGCTCAATAACAAGCAGTTAAATTGAGTTAGTAATAAAAAGCCTACCAACAAATACAAGGCCAGGACCTGATGGATTCATTGCTGAATTCTATAAGACTTTTTAAGGATGTTATAACAGAAGTACTCCTCAAATTCTTCAATAAAATTGAAAGGGAAAGATTGCATCCAAACTCATTTCTGGAGTCCAACACGGTTCTGACCCCAAAACCAGGGAAAGACCCTATTGACAGAGAAAATTAAAGGCCAGTTTCCTTAATGAACATAAATGCAAAAATCATCAATAAGATATTGGCAGATAGAATGCAGCATATCATCAAAAAGATCATACATCATGGCAAGTGTTGCAAGAATGGTTCAATATATGCAAATCAATAAATGTAGTATGCCACATAAATATAGGCAAGGACAAAAGCCACATGATTTTATCAATAGATGCAGAAAAAAGCTTTTCACAAAATCTAGCACCCATACATGATAAAAACTTTGTTCAAAATAGGAATAGAAAGACTTTACCTGAATCTGATAAAAGCTATTTATGATAAACCAGTGGCCAACATTTTATTAAATGGGAAAAAAATGGGAAACTTTCCCTGTAAAATCACCAGCAAGACAAGATGCTCACTATCACCATTTCTGTTCAGCATAGTACTCAAAACATTAGCCAGAGCAATCAGGCAAGAGAAAGAAATAAAAAGAATGGATATAGGAAAAGAAGAGGTCAAATTATCATCATCTGCAGAAGAAATGATCCTCTACATAAAAATTCCACTAAAAGGCTCCTAGAATTAATAATCAAATTTAGCAATGTAGGAGAATACAAAATCAATACACAAAAATCAGTAGTGTTCCTGTACACCAATAATAAACACACTGAGAAAAATTAGGAAAGTAATACCATTCACAACAGCAGTACGAATAGTTAAGTACCTGGGGGTTGACCTAACCAAGGAAATGAAAGGCCTCTATAAATAAAACCTATAATACTTTGAAAAAGAAGATCAATGACGACATCAAAAAATGGAAAGTTATCCCCTTGGATAGGCAGAATGTATATAGTATTGTCAAAAGTCATACTTGCAAAATTGATATAGAGATTGAATTTAATCCCAGTCAAAATACCTACAGAATTCCTCACAGAGTTAGAGGAAATCCCAAAATTCATATGGAACAAGACGAGACCTAGAATTCAAAAAGTAATCCTGGGCACTAAGAGCAAAGCAGGGAACATCTGACTTCAAGTTATACTACACAGCTATAGAAAGCAGCATGGTATTGGCACAAAAATAGGCATGAGGATCAATGGACTAGAACAGAGGATGTAGAAACAACTCCGGATACATTCAGCTATTTGATCCTTGATGAAGGAGCCAAAGACATACACGAGAGGAAAGATAGCCTCTTTAGCAAATAGTTCTGGGAAAGCTGGCTACCTGTGTGCAGAAGATAGAAGCTGTCCTCATCTATTCCATCATGGGCTAAACTAAAATTAAAATGGATCAAAAATCTAAATATTAAAACAGAAACAACATATTGGAAAATAAAATAGATAAAATTCTCGAAGTCAGGTGTAGATAAGGACTTTCTGAACAGAACTTCAATTGCAAAGAAACAACAGCAAGAACCAACAGGTGGGATTACATTAAATTACAGTAAAAAGTTTTTCCATAGCAAAGGAAACAATAAGGGAAGAGATGCTTACAAAGTGGAGAAAAAGTTGCCAGTTAATCCTCAGAGGACTAATATTTAGAAAACATAATTCAAAACAGTACACCCCCCAAAATAAAGGACCCAATAAAAATGGGAAAGTGAAATGAATTCTCAGAAAACTTCTCAGAAAAAGAAGCACAAAAGGCCAATAAACATGAAAACATTCTCAACATTTCTGGACATTAGAGAAATACAGATTAAAACAACACTAAGATTTCATCTCATGCCAGAAAAAAAATAAATCAAGTAACAAATGATAATGTGGCTTCAATTAAGAAAAAGGAACAATTCTAGGTTGTTGCTGAGAATGTAAACCATTATGGAAATCAGTATGGAGATTTCTCAGAAAACTGAAAATAGAACTTTCATTTGTCCCAGGTATTTCTCTTCTAGGCATCTTCCCACAAGAGCTAAAGGCACCCTGTTACAGAGGTACATGCATATCCATGACTACAGCAGCATGGTTCGTAAGACCTAATCCCTGGAAGTAGTCTGCAAGAGCATTAGCAGATAAACAGACAAAGAAAACGTGGTATCTATATATAATGGAAGGCTACTTAGCTATGAAGAAGGATAACTTTGAGATATATGTAGAAAAATGGGTATATCTTGAAAACATAGTATTCAGTGAAATAAGTCAGACACACCAGATTAAATACTGTATGGTTTCTTTCCTTTAAGTGAGGCAAAGTACAAAGAAAACACAAAGTAAAAGATGGAGAAAAGGAAACAGGGAGAGAAGTCTTTTGCAAATGGGAAGGGAACCAAGAGACTGAGGGTTAAGGGGAGGAGCAGAGGGGAAGGGAGCATAAAAGGATTTAAGATGTGTCATGTACACATGCTAACAACCCACAGTGAATGTAATCGTTGTGTTACAAACAAACTGAAAGATATAATGATCATAATACAAATGGCGGGGGTAATGCACTAAGGATGGAGAGAGCTTGGTGGGAGGGAAAGGAGAATAAAAAGAATCAAAAAATATGTTAGGTATATGTATCCATTCCCTAGAAGAATGGAAACATGTACTGGAAACATGTACTAAAAAAACCCTGTTGAGGCAGAGTCTAATTTGAAGAGAGATTGGAGTATATTCCACTGTGAAACCATTCCTGTTTGGGTGGCTGGGGCATTTCTTCTTACTCAGTGCCTTATGGAAACTGTCCTCAGACTTCTTTATCTTCTCTACCACATTACAGCTTGATCATTCCTTTAATGTGTGACTCTTGTGGTGGCCCATTTTAAGTGTTAGGAGAGCAAAGGGGCAAATCCAGGTCTGTAGGAAACATTAGCTTGGTGCTTTAGAAAAACCCTCACCTGGATATCTTATCATGCGTTGATTTGGATCCCAAAGTTTAATCATCAAGTAAGAGAAATATTCAAAATGAAGTTGAAAACCTACTGGGAACTGTGAACACTGGGTTCTCATCTCATTTTACCGAATTCAATGAAGAGGCCTAGAACTTTGTATTGCTCACCAAAACCTTCAAACTGACCATCTCAAAGGCCACTGTAGATACAGAACAGTGGTCAGCCAACATTTATTTTCAAGGTCCAGATAACAAACATTTGAGATTTATCGGGTCAGTGTCAACTTTCTCAACTTTTCAGTCCTTCCACTATAGGGAGAAGTAGTCCCAGACAGTACACGAACAGGAGTGGCTGTGCTCCATGCATCTTATTGGGACAAGCGTCAGGTGGATCTGGGCCATGACCTTCCTTTGCTGAAGCTTCTCTCAGTGCATCTGACTTTGAAGTGTGTCCCCCTCACTTTTTCCTGCTAGTTACCTCTTCTGCTTTGTCTTATTTTCCAGTCTGTTTTGTACGTCTGTTTATAGAGGTCTTTCTAGTCATCTGTGTTACGTTGTTGCATCCCACCCCAGCCTATAACTCTGCAGCTTTTTTTCTGTCCAAATGGAGCTATTGATCCCTGGGGTTTTGTTCACCACTAGAGCATAGTCTTTCCACTCATCTCCCTGCGATCCAAGTAGTATGAAGCCCAGGGCAGGGATTCGTTTTGTTTTTAATCCTGGGTTTAACTTGGGCAGGAGGAAACCAGACAGGTTTCTCCACCATTTCCTGGCATCCCTGCGTCTCAGCCAGCTCCTGTGAAGCCTTGTCAGACTCCCTCTGTGCACCGAAAGCTCTAGTTTTACAACTTTCTGATGAATAGCAGTTCTGGTTCCTCTGGAAGGAATATGAGTGTTGTGGGTAGGGTATATCGATAGAGACATATGTTTGACTCATATGTACCTGGGCCCTGCAGTGGAGCATGTGGGTAAGAGGAGAGAAGAAATAAATCCCTGTGTTGCACTTTTGGAGTTGTGGCTTTGTCTAGGATTGCAGGGCTGGATCCTAATACACTTTATATTCCATGTTAATGTTTCTTGCCCACATTTGACACCAAGCACTAAACTTGATACAGCGTTTCTAGCATTGATGCTTGGAGTCAGAGTACATTAAGGTAATTTTCCTCCAAATCATTGTGCCCTCCTATTAGGACCACAACACTTGTGCTTTCTTGGTAAAAGAAAGGAATAGGTACCTTTGCTCACAAGCTATGAGCCACCACCTAGATCCCAGACAGATGGACACACAAAGGGCAGGGTGAGATCAGATCATGAACTGGCTCTCATCTTCTAGATACGTGGTATCAACTGCAGGAGTGAGGCCTTTTATCTACCGTCTGTGAACCCAGGAGGGAGGTAAGGAAATGTGTAGGTTGTCACCATGGCGGGAGGCCACGGTGGATAGGAAAGTTTGGAAATGAAGAGGAGCCTCTGGACATTGAGGTTTCATGGTTCTGATGGATTCTAGTCTCTTACTTGCACTTGGGTGGATGTTTATGCTGACATGATTCAGGCGTGCATTACACAGGTGGGTAGGGAGCAGGTGGATGTGGCTCAGGATATCTTGGAGGTGGGCAAGGCTCTGAGCACCTCGGAGGGTGGTACTCAGGGCATTGTGTTACCTTGTGAAAGTAGTGGTCAGTTGAGCACTACCCAAGGACCGCCACTCTCCTCTCTTATCTCTGCCCAGTGACTTCTACTTTGTTTTCCCGATCCCTATACTTCAGTTATGAGTATTTATTTCTGTCTCATGATCTTGTGCTCAGGACACATTCCTACTGCTGTCTTTGGTTTGTCAATTTCCTCTTACTCTCAACTCTAGTCCTTCCCCAAATCCAGGGTGATCTGCATCTGCAGGTAAAGACTGTGTTCCAGCATCCTTCTGATTCCATGGAACAACTGACAGCCCACCAATACTCCATGTGATAGGACAGCACTGATATCCACTCTACCTCCCATCTTCCATGGTCTGTCAAAAGTCCCTCTGATAACACTGTCCTCAGAAACAGCTTTTGTACTCAGAAGTGTCAGTCTGTTTATCAGACTGTCTCATTAAGATTTTTCTCCTGGCCCTTTTTAACCTTTCTGATCCAGAGTTCCTTTCTGGTGTTAACTAGCATAAGGTGTGCTTTGGACACGTGTGGTTTATTTTTGCTGTAGCACTAGATCATCTTTTTATGAGTTCCACCACTTGCTTACCGCCTGCCGCTCCCCACACCTGATCTACCTCTTTCAAATATTCTGCCTCCTAAGACACCTCCTCTTTGTCCACACACTACTAAGAGCCCCACAGGCACTGTAACCCATGGCGTTTTGCCTTGTTCCTGTCCTGTCTGAGGTGAAGAAAACTTGTGAGTCACTCAGTACCTGACAAACTGGAGATTGCCACACAAAAGAGTTAGAGAGGTGATTTTAGAACTGAGAAATGGGAAGCTGGAGAGATACTTTGGTTTTAGAAATTTGACTGAGTTTTGGATCAAAGGCACAAGATTAAGCCTTCCTTATGGCAATTTAACTCTATAAAGCAGAATGCTGAGGAGAGACAGTGATTGAGATTCTCTGAAAGGAGGGATGAGTGCTCTTGGGGCTTGGGCTAGTCCCCAACTGTGCTGGAAGATGTGTGGTTGGATCCAGAGTGACATTTTCTTCATAATGAAGTTCTTTTTATTTTAAAGAGAAATAAAACAACAAAATAACCATGAAGACAAAAACAAAACAACACAAAAACAATAAAGATACAGGATTTCAAAACAAGATGACAGGAATTAACAGTGGTTGTTATATTATATACTGTTATCTTCAGTGAAGTTGCTCTGATTACCAGATGTAATTGATCAAACAATTAAAGGCAATAACAAGTAATAAAAGAAAACATCAGAAATGATACAGAGCTTCAATAAACGAGATGGTAGGAATTCAGCAATCATTATTATATTGCATATTGTTCTCTTCAGTTAGTTGTTCTGATTACTAGATATGTGTGAAAAATTGGTCAAGAAAAAAATTTAAGCCTTAAACTGTTCCTTTTAATAAACTAATAGACATCAGCAATACACTTGTCCCAGCTATCCTTGTATATACATATATATTTTTTCTTTTTGCTTTTAAAGAGAAAATAACAAAAACAAAGTAACAAAAACAAAGACATAAACAAAACAACATAAAAACAATAAAAATGATATAGAATTGTAAAACAAGATGATATGAAATTAACAATGGTTGTTATATTACGTACTGTTATCTTCAAAGTGGTTACTTAGATAACCAGATATAGACATGTAAGATTGATCACTTACACATTAACTCTTCCTTTCAATAAACCAATAGAAATTAGTAGTACAATTATTTTAGCTATCTTATATATATATATATAATTTTCCCCTTCTTTCTTTTTCTCTTTTCCCTCATCCCAGGTATTCTTTCCTATTTGAGCAGTTTCTTTCCATTTCACAATATCTATTGTACCTGGCAGATTTTATTTACTCTTTCAGGTTCTTTTACTGGGGACACAGTACAATGTTTACACATGTGAATCTGATTTATCTCACTTACAAGTATGGTCTCTAGTTGCATTCACTTACCTGTAAAAGCTTCTAGTTTATCTTTCTTTATAGCTGAGTAATACTCCATTGTACAAAAATACCACATCTTTTTTATCCATTCCTCAGTTGATGGGCATTTGGGTTCTTTCCAAGAGTTAGCTATTACAAATTGTGCTGCTATAAACATGGTTGCCCATACCTCGCTGTGGTGTGAATTTTCAGTTCCTCTGGAAAAATACTCAGGATGGAAATAGCTGGGATGAATGGGACCTCTAATCCTAGTTTTGTGAGGAATATCCATGCTGATTTCTGCAGTGGTTGCACCAGTCTAGCCTCTCACCAACAGTGAAGAAGGGTTCCTTTTTCTCCACAGCCTCTCCAGCATTTGTTATTGGTTGATTTCTTGATGATAGCCATTATTTCTGCCTGAGATGAAATGTCAGTGTTGTTTTAATTTGCATTTCTTGGATGAAGTAATGATATAGAACATTTTTTCATATATTTATTTGCCATTTGTATTTCTTTATTTGAGAAATGTGTATTCATCTCAGATGCCCATTTTTAGATTGGGGCTTCAAATTTTGAGGGCCTAATTTTAAAAAATTCTTTATACATTTTAGATAGGAGTCCTTAGTCTGAGGGATAGTTGGCTAAATTTTTTTCCCATTTCATGGGTTTTCTTTTTACCCTATTGGTGATTTCTTTTGCTGTGCAAAAATTTTTCAGTAAGATGAGATCCCAGCTGTTGATTCTTTGAAGTATTTCCCGTGCAGTTTGGTTTTTGTTCATGAACTCTTTGCCTACCCCTATGTCTTCAAGATTTTTACCTAATTTCTCTTCCAGTAGACCTAGTGTTTCTGTTTTAATATTTAGATCTTTAAGCCTTTTTGACTTTAGTTTAGTGCTTAGTGATAAACATGGGTCTAGTTTTGGTCTTTGGTATGTGGAAAGCCAGGTTTTCCAGCACCATTTATTAAACAGGCTATTGTTCTTCCAGTGAACATGTTTGGCCCCTTTGTCAAAGATGGTTGAGTGTATTTGTGGTTGTGACTGCATCTCCTAGTCTGTCCCATTGATCTTCAGATAGTATTTCAACTTTTTGAATGCTATTGTGAAAGGTGTGGTTTCCCTAATTTCTCTCATGGTGTGTTTGTGTATAAGAATGCTACGGAATTTTGAGTGTTGACTTTGTACCCACCTATGCTACTGAATTTGTCTATTAATTCTAGGAGTCTTTTGGTGGAGTTTTTGAGGTCTTCCATTTAGAGTATCATGTCATCTGCAAATAATGACAATTTCACTTCTGCCTTTCCTATTCCTGTTCCTTTTATTTCCCTGTCTAATTGATCTGGCTAATGTCTAATTGCTCTGGCTAATGTTTCCAGAACTACATTGAATAGGGGTGGTGACAGTGGACATCCTTGTCTTGAGCATTTTCTTTCCATTTTAGATTGAAAGCTTTCAGTTTTTGTCAATTTAGTATGATATTGGCTGTTGGTTTTTCATAGTTGGTTTTTGCCAGATTGAGGTAAAGTCCATCTATGCCAATTTTGTGTGGCTTTTTAAAATCATGAATAAATGTTGGACTTCATCAAAATCTTTTTCTGCACCTATTGAGATAATCATGTGGGGTTTTTTTTGTCATGAATAAGTCTTGGACTTTATCAAAATCTTTTTTTGCATCTATTGAGATGATAAGGTGATTCTTTGGCTCTGTTGATATGACATATTACATTTATTGATTTCCATATGTTGACCCATCCTTGCATTCCTGGAATGAATCTCATTTGGTCATGATGTATTATCTTCTTGATGATCTGCTGCATTCTATTAGCTTGTATATTATTGAGAATTTTTGCATCTATGTTCACTGGCAAGATTGGCCTGTAGTTTAGTTTTGGGGTGGGTCTTTCTCTGGTTTTGGTATCAGGGTAATACTGGCTCCCATGAATAGCTAGGGAGAATTGCTTCCCTGTCTATTTTATTAAAGAGTTTGAGAAGAATTGACATTAACTCTTCTCTAAATTTCTTATAGAATTCAGCTGTGAATCCATCAGGACCTGGGCTTTTCTTTGTTGGTAAGATTTTTATTACATTTTCAATTTCTCTGTATGATGCTGAGTTATTCAGGATTTTTATATCTCCTTGATTCTGCATTAGTAATTCATATGTATCTAGGAATCTGTCCATTTCTTCTGCATTTTCCATCCTATGAGAATAAGATTTTTGAAGTAGGTATTGACAATCTTCTGAATTTCTACAGGATCTGTACATATTTCACTCTTTTCATTCCTTATTACATGGATTTGAGTTTTTTCTTTCTTTTTTTGATAAGGTTGGCTAGGAGTTTATCAGTTTTATTTATTGTTTCAAAGAACTGACTCTTTGACTCATTAATTCTTTGTATTCTTTTCTTAGTCTCAATTGTATTAATTTCTGCTCCAATCTTTATAATTTCCTCCCTTCTTTGGGCTTTGAGTTTGAGTTGGTCTTCTTTTTCTAGAAGTTTGAAGAGCAGCATAAGGTTGTTTATTTGTGTTCATTCTATTTTCCTGATGTAGGAATCCACTGCTATAAATTTACCTTGGAGGTCTTCTTTGTGTCCCACGGGTTCTGGGAATTTGTATCTGCATTTTCATTTGATTGTAAATATTGTTTAATTTCTTCTTTAATTGCATCTGTGACCCATTGGTTGTATTATTTAATTTCCATGTGTTTGTGGAATTTTTGTGATTTTTCTTGTCATTAATTTCCACTTTCATTGCACTATGGTCTGATAATATGGATGGGATCATTTCAGTTCCTTTGCATTCATTTAGGCATATTCCATGTGCTAGGATATAGTCTATTTTAGAGAATTCTCACGTGCGGCTGAGAAGAAGGTTTATTCTAATGTTGTTGGGTAAAATACTCTGTAATAGTCTACTAAGTCCATTTATTCACATGTTTGGTTTAGTTCTGTTATTTCTTTGCTGATTTTGTTTTATTGGCTAGTTGATCTATCTCTTTGCAATAATGTGTTGAAATCTCCTGTTACAATTGTGTTTTACTTATTTATATCTGTTAAAATTTGCCTTATATAATTGGATGTTCCTACATATGGTGCATATATATATTTATAATTGTTATCTCTTCCTCTTGCAGTTTTCCCCTAATAAGAATGTAATGACCTTCTTTATGTCTGTTGATCATTATTGGTTTGAAGTTCACATTGGATGTAAACAGAATGGTTACTCCTGCTTTTTCTGTGTTCCTGTCCCATGGAGTACTGTTTTCCATCCTTTGACTTTCAGTCTGTGAATTTCCTTTTGAGTTAAGTGTGTTTCTTGTATCTAGTATAATGTTGGATTTTGTTTCTGGATCCACTCTGCCAGTCTGTTTCTTTTGATTAGTGAATTGAGGCCATTTACATTTATGGTTATTACTGATACTTATTGACTTATCTTTGTCATGTTATTTTTTCACTGTTAGTTCTGTACTTTTCCCCTCTGTTTAACTGCTTACCTTGCTTGCTGATTCTAGTGTTGGTCTTAAAATTGTGGTCATTTTTATCTCTTTGTAGAATATTTTTCAGTACTCTTTGTAGGGTTGGTTTGGTGGTCATGATTTGTTCAGCTGATCTTTGTCATGGAAGTATCTTATTTCTCCATCAATATTGAAATACTGTTTTGTAGGGTACAGCAATCTTGGTTAGAAGTTGTTTTCTTTGAGGGCCTGAAATACTTCACTCCAAGCTCTTCTTAACTTGATTGTTTGTGTTGAGAAATCTGCTATGATTGTAATGGGTTTTCCTTTATAGGTGATCTGTTTCTTTTCTCTTACAGCTTTTAATATTCTGTTCTTTTGCTGAATTTCTGTGATCTTGATTATTATATGTCTGGGTGTAGATTTAATTTGGTTACAGCTAACTGGAGTTCTATATGCCTCCCTCACTGTATGTGTTCTAATTGCAGAATGAAGGTCTAAAAAAAGTGCTAAAGGTCACACAGTCAATATTTGATACTTTGGCCTTACCAGATCTTATCTCTCTGGTTTTCCTCTGAAAGCCTTGGATTCCAGAGTGAAATAGAGATGAACAAGATTGTAAAAAGCTATCCAACAACATCTACTGGGGGTTTCAAACATCCCAAGACCTGTAAAGTGTTGGATATATAGCAGCGGGTAATATCTGGAACTTAAATTCAGCAAGGACAAGAAGCCTCACACACATGGCTACATTAGTGTTTGTTTAGTTACAGTGGCTAGGTACTTCATGATGGCATGGGTCAGGCTTAGAAGAACATAAAATAGAAAGGACAAACCTTGTCTGGAAGAACCAGAGAAATCCTGAGTCCAGTACAATTCATGTAAGTTGATCAGGGAGATATTCAGACTCAGAGAACAGAGTATTGGGAAGGCTGGGGTGGGCGTGGGGAAAGGAACTTGGTACATATGAGGAGCAGAGTCCAGAACAGAGTAAGCCAACCTCAAGTAAGCCAGCCTGTCCGCCAGGTACAACCGAACCACTACAGAATATGACTGATGTTAAGAATTCAGATTTTTTTAATAAAACATAACAGGAAACCATTGAAAGAAGGAAAACAGGCATGGTAACAGAATAATATTTGTGATTTTGAAAGATCATTCTGGCTGCAGTGTTGTGAAATTATTGTAGTCCATAGGGAATTGAAGACAAATTAAGATGCTCTTATAGTTGGTCCAGATGAGAAAAGATGAACACAGCATAAATGAGATGGAGAAAAGTAAGTGTGAGAGAAGGAAAGAGGAACTAGTCGGTGGAATTTTTAAGCTCAGAATATTAATTGTGATCATTCTAATAATTCCATGAGTCTAGCAGCCATGATACTATCTCAGCAGTCAAAAGTATAGCTCCCAATCTATAAATGAAGAAAATGACTCACAACCTCTTTAGGAGCCAGGGTGCAGACAGTGGCTGGAAGGAGGGCTCCTTGCAGAACACATTTTACTGGTAGGTGTGCTGGCTCCCTTTAGCCTCTGGCTGAGGATGCAAGGCTATGTTCCTGCCACAGGTGTCACGCTTGTACAGTAGCACAAGTAGTCAGGAATTTCCCCAGCAGGCCAGTTCTGTGGTGTGGTTTCAGACATTATTCCTCAATACTTAGCCTCAAGCCTGCTTCTTCAGGCCTCCCAACAGTTGTGAATCCCACCCAACGCATTTTAATAATCACTTTTCTGCTTACACAGTCAGAGTGAGTTTCTGTTGTTTATAATTAACATCTCTGGTTGATCCAACCCTAAGTGTTATTAATTGCACAATGTTAGGCTGCTCTTTAGATTTCACACAAGTGACACCATGACACTAGGGTCATCAGATGAAGGGCTAAACAGGAAAATTAGGTCTGATCAAAGCTTTTGTTCAAATTAGCTTTCAGTGGGCAAACATTTGTTACTAAATGAGAAAAATGAATCTCTTTCATAGTGTTTTCTTATAGATAGTGATCCAATTTAATCTGCTAAAATACATATTTAAAAATAAAGCATTTTGTTGTTGCTAACTACTGAATGGTTCTTTCACGACCCATCTTTTCGTTAAGAAGGATCTCTACAATTTCCTGAGGAATCCACAAACAGATGGCCCACGTGGGGAACAACTAAGGCATACAGAATTCATGGTGCTAAGAGGATGCAGTCAACCTCCCTCAGACCCTGGAAAGAAAGCCCTGCAGCATTCCTGAGTCAGGACCACCAATCTCTGTTGTGACAGCTCTAGGAGGTAGAAGGCAATTGCATTTTAGCGTACTATCCATGGGGGAAGATCTGCTTGATAGGAGTGTCTGTCTTGCAATATGTGAAATCTGTCTCCTGTAGGCTCTACTCACTATCTCTACTTCAGCTGCCAGCACCCCATAGACAATTCTTGCATCCTCTTGTAAGGGTCTAGACATTGGCCCCTGCTCTCTTTCCCACCAAAATCTTCTATTCACCAGCCTAAATGACTCTCTTATGTCTACATTTCCACATATGACTCAATCTGGCTTTCTCCTAAAAGGCAGTATCAGCAGACTACATAATTTACTAGATGCGTAACCTGGGGCTACCTAACTGCAGGGCTAATCAATCAGATTTATCAGAAAGGAAGTATGCTCCCAGCCCAAGTAAATGAATTCATATCTCTATTGTACCGTTTCGAAATGTACAGCAATTATTTAATTTCTACATGAGCTAGAAATGATTTAAAGAATCAATCACTGGAGATTGTGTTAAGTTGTTTAACATAGGAGAAGACCTGCCTCCAAGAACGTGCTTTAAAATGGTATTTATTCCATTGTTATTCTCATCATAACTTTGAGGTATAATAAATTCTTCACCCAGCAGGAGAGATGAGTATGGGAAAACAAAGAAGTTCTGTCCAGATTTTCTTTAAAGAAATGTTTTATTTTCACAACTGTTCAGAGCAGTCAGCTTCCCAAAAGTTTGCCTTAGCTGCACTGCACTGCCCTGCTTACGAGCACAGCTTCCCAGGATGGGCTACCACCAGTGCCTGCCAAGGATGGGAGCAATGTTCAAGTATTTGGCCCACTGTGAGGTGAGAACAACTATTGCCTCCGTATTATATATAGATAATGAAAGCAGATCCTAGAATGTTAGAGAACATACTGAAAGTGTAATTCCTTATGCCTGGCAGAACTGAGATTGAACTCCCTGACTCCAAATCCAGGAGTCTTAACCATTTGACCCTGACTAGGCTTCTCTGATGGATGGGATCTCTTTGACCCTCAGAAAACACTTATGAGGCTATTGGAAACATTTTTTTTCTTCTGGCTGACAATTTGCAATTCTGTGAACAGATTGCATTACTCAGGTTTCACCTTTACCTGACTGTGTCAGACCTGGTAAGAACATTGGTGTTGCGCCATGGCCCCTCGATCTTAGGGGAGCCCTGACCCCTGGATCAAGAGTAACCCCTGGAACTTGGGGGTTCAGGAGTTGTGTCCTTTGCTTAGCCAACACTGGCTGGGAGCTTTCTGTGTGTGTGCAACTGCTGAAATTGAGAGAGCCAGAGATGCATGTGGGACAGCAACTGAGCAGTTTGCAAATATCAGAAAGAAAAAGTACAAGTATTTTATATTCCAGAGTGGAATTTTCTCAAAGAAATAAAAGTTCCTGGGAAGTAGGTTTCATTCCAATTGAAGAAAGTTTCCTGCTGATTCCATTAACCAAACTGGTTTTCTACCATCTACCCAGCCTTGTATTGCTGGCCGAGTCTGAGCAAAAGCTGAGAGACCATTTCCCAGGGGTTAGTTTAGAGCAGATATCTGTTCAATATGTTCTTCTCATCTGTGATTCCTCTTCCCTTTGGGGAGTGTTTCTGTATCTGATTTCCTTTTAGGGTATTGAACTTTTTCCTCTCTCAGAAGGACAACTCGTATACACTCGTTCTTTCTCAGAATATTGTATATATTCTCTCTCTCAATTCTTTGTCCAGGGGTTGGGGATATAGCTGAGTGGAATAAGCGCCTGCCTAGCAAGTGCAGGGTCCTGAGTTCGATCCCCAGTACCGCAAAAAAAAAAAAAAAAAAAAAATCAATTCTTTGTCCAGACTGCAGGCTCTGACAGAGAATACAGAAAAGAACAGAATACTCTAAGTCTGGGAGTTCCAGAAGTATTATCTAAAGTCCTTCCCAAGACCTTAATTCAAGTTCTTGAATCTATATACTCTCTTGAACATTGTCCTTTTTCTTTCTGAATATCTGGGCTTTGGCCTCACATTCAAGTGAAACACGGCCTCTTGGTGTTGCAGAGAGGACTTGAGATATAAACGTGATCTGTATGTTAGTTTTTCTTCGATACTGCCTAGCTGTACTGTCTAGGTCAAGGCTCTCAGTATTATTTTCTCAGACTTATTTTCTTTGTTTCTGACCTTAGAGACTTTGATATGAAGATGTCCAAAGAGAATCTTAGAGATATATTTTGCTTCTCTTTTAGTGTGGAAAAATATGTACCTTGCTGTTGTGTTGTTTTAAGGTCCTATTTTGAAAAGAATTTCATTCTTGATCCAGCCACATATTTTCTTCCAACCGAGATAGGTGTTAGTGCAAGATCTAAGAGAACTCTTCCCTCCTTTGTGAGAATTTTAATCAATGCTCCTCCTTAAGCTTCCCACTTAATAGGGATAAATTGGCTTATCAGGGACTCAATCTTGAACTTTTGATTTCAAGGTCTGTCGGTGGTCCAGAAAGCAAAGGGTTTTCCCCGATTCCTGTCTCTGACTTGTCAAATTCCTTCTTTGTGTGTAAATCTCGAGTTTGTCAGGTACTGAGTGATTCACCAGGTTACCTTCTCAGGGAAGGAGAGGAGCATGACAGAGCTGGGGCTGTCTGTCATGGGTGGTAACGACAGCCGTCATGTGCCATGGGAGGCAGGATGTTTCACTGCAGGAAAATCACATGTTTTAACACTGCCGCAAAAGCCAACCACATGAGTCTAAACCAGTTACATTTGTAGATGATACCAGAAAGATCTCTGTGGAACTGTTGAATAAAAAAAGCCATTACAAAAGTTTTAATGAGATAATCTAGAAAAACAGACCAGGACTTTGAACATGAGAGTTGGTTTAAGAACAGTTTTATCGGGCAATGATTCTTGATAGGTCATGGAAAGTGGGAGGTAGAGGGTAAATCAGTCCTGTCCTGTCCCATGTGGCATTGGTTGTGTTAGTTGTTTCATGGATTCAGGAGGAGGCTGGTGTATAATTTTTTTCCCTAAAACTATAGGTCTCGTGAATTTTTAAGGAAGGATTAAAGTTGCAAGTAAGAGAAAATTGATAAACCAAACATGATGGTCGGAAAGATTCCTGAGAAAGTCGTCTAGGGGTGGGCATAGATTTTGATATTTGGAAGTTCGTAGTTTGGGAGTCAGGGCGCTTGAAAGAGGAGTACCAGAGACACTAGGCAGAGCTGGAAAGAGGAATGGTGCTCCTTGGGCAGTGCTCAGGTGACCACCAGTTTCACTGGGTAATACATTTTCCTTCTCATACTGCTGCCCTGGGAAAACTGTGCTTATAGGGCCACAAGCAAGTGGAAAGCAAAAAGACATCAGTATATGTGACAGGAAATGGACAAATATCCCTTCCAGGCTATGGAGTGAGAAGGTGCTATCCCCTAGGATCAGTAAAACTGTTTTTGGTGAACTTTCAGTTTGTTGGTAAAATACGGAGCCCAATACTGGAACCTTGTTCAGTGGAGTATGTGAGCAGAGGGGGAAGTGTGCAGCGAGGTGGGAGGTCTGGTGGGGTGGGCAGGATGAAAGTTTGTACGGGCCGTAGAGTCTCAGGTACTAGGCGGGCATGTGGTGTGATACACAAGTGTGTGCCCTACTAATTCTCAAATGTCAGTGTGAGGAGGGTGAGCACAGTTACTGGGACTCAAAATAGAAAGACAAACTTGTCTAATGACTCCAGTAATCCACGAATCTTCAATGTTTATGCATGACTCGTCAACTTAGTAGTTACTCTGGCTGTTGTCTACTCCATATTAGTATTTGTGTGTGGGAAGATGCACCTGCATTTCAGGTAGTGCCAGGACTGCTGGGAAAAGGGTGGAGGAAGGATCTTGTTTATCTGATAGTATTCTGGGAAACTATTTGTCAGGAGAAACTCATGTAAAAATGTAGACAGGAGAGCTGCAACATTTCAAACATGCTGACCTTGAATGAAGATGAGGCTGTGTCACCAGTAACAGTGTGGCAGCTTGGGCAGGCAGAGTTCTCCGCCTCTGTCAAAGGAGGGGGCTCTCCCCCCATCCCCTGTGACTGCCAAGGCCGAAGGATAGAATAATATGACTATGGGTATTGGATCTTCTAAGCCTTTTAAAATTTCTGAATCTGTGGCTCTTAACACCTTATTTCTGCCACTAACCAGACAATGTTGAGTTATTTAGGTGGGTTTGTGGGGTCGTGGGTTAAATTGACGTATGCAGAAATGGTTTTCAGTGGGTGATGGGCGTGGTGAGGAGGTGTGCCGAATGGGCTTCAGGTGGCAAGACCTTTAAAGAACATGAGTGGACATTGGTTGGTGACTTGTGGGGTCCTGGTACAGGTTAATTTTAATTCAAAGCAATTTTCTATTAAAGCCATGACTTGACAGCCCTTTTCTCTTTATTTCTCCCTCAAGCTTTCTTCCATTTCTCCTTCTTCCCCCTCCTCCTCCCGTCCCCCCATACTTCCTTCCCCTTCTTCTTTTTCCTTCTCCTCATCTTCCTCCTCCTCCTTCTCTTCCTCCTCTTCCTTCTTCTTCGTCACCTCTTTCTTCATCCTGTAACTGAATAGTGTCCTGAGTTAATTTCTAGAAATGTGGTCCCTCGTTTCTACCCACCCTTGTTGTCACATGTAACTTATTTCCTATTCATCTTTCATTGTTGTAGGCTTCTTTTGTGTCCTCGAAGTTGGCTTTTGTGCAGTGTACTACAAACAGTTTTAAAAATAAAGAATGAGGAAAGGGGATCAGAGAAGGATAAAGGGGAGTGAAATGGGATGAGAGAAATAATTAAAATGGGTTATGTGCAGGTACCAACTCCACACAAGGAATATAAACATTATATACTGCAAACACCTATGAATAAGAAAGTATTCTGGCTTATAAAACTAATAATTTATTGAAGTTACAAATTAAATGTAGTTTTTAATAAACTGAGTTCCAATAATGATATTATTAATTAAATTAAAATTGTAGAAATTTGAAAAAATTCAGGCAGTTTTCCCGCCCTTCTGTTCTCCGGCGGCACTAAACTGAGGAAGCCGCAGTGGCTGGCTGAGCTCACAGCCGCAGCTGCTGGTGGCAGTGCGTGCCGCAGCGCTCACGTCTGGCCATGCTCACACCTCCCTCCCATCTCCTGGCCCAGCAGCCTGTGGCTGAATCAATCTGTCACTTAGAGACCTCTGCCTTGCTGACTGGATAAGGAGTATGCAATAGAGGGAAAAGATAATTCAAGGAACTGAGTGTTTATACAAGATAGAGAATACAAAAAGCTTAAGTGATTGGTGGAAAACATAATCATTTTTTTAACACTTGGAGAATATATGGGTAGAGATGTCCAGAGGCAAGAGGATTTTATATTTTGAAGTGAGTTCTCGATTGCAAATGTACAGGTTAAGAGTAGATTTGTGGCTACTGAGACAGCAGGTATCTTTGAAAGTATGCCTGGAAAATTCATAAACTGGTGAGATCTCTGAGCCTGGGATGAGGGACTCCATTTATATTTGGAGGATAAATTTCAGAACAAGGGGAAAAGCATGGTACAGTAGGCGTGGGAGTGTGAGAATCAGTTGAGAGGATGTCTAGGACACCAATAGGTAGAGAGGTAAAGGAAACTTGGTGTGGCTGATACTGTAAAACACAAAAGAGAAATGGAAGAAGATACAAACTAAGACATGCTCATTTTACCTTACAGAACAAGACTGTAGACCTTAAAGTGATTTCAACAGAATGGTGAGCTAAAAGCAGGTCATCACGGTGTGAGATGTAAAAGGTACGTGGATGAGAAGAGGTGCTGACTGTGTACGTGTTCCCGTGAGGTGTGGCCAAGAGGCAGCGAGAAACACTGAAGTCTGAGCGCACTGGTTCCCAGGGCAGAGAGTTAGGTTGTATAAGGGGATGGCCTTAGTTTGCTCACAGCAGGCCGTCAGAGCAGGGTGAGTTGAATAAACAGGGAATGGCTAGGGGAGCAAGCTCTAGGGTGAGAAGGGCCGGGGCCATTGGTACCAGTGGGTGCATGAGCTCTGTGTGTGTTGGGGTTTTAGGCACAGTTATTGAGTCTAACAGTGTTCAGTGTTACGGTGGAAAACAGCAGATTTCCCTTTAACTCTCCCTGTCCCTCTTCCACTCATTAGTGGAAGACACTTTTGGTGAGTTGTAATTTCTTGCTTTGTCAAAATAAATTCTGTTCTTACTGCTATGAAAATTGTGTGTTTGTTTTCCTATTCACATCTCCTTTCTTGTTCTTGACATTTTCATAGGTATATTTTTAGTTCCTTTATCCTTATATATTTAAACATCAAAGACTGTACCTCGCATGATACTTAGTTTCCCTGATTTCCCATTAAATGTTACAAGGATATTAGAGCTTTTGTGCTCTGCATCCTCCTCCAAACTGTGGTTTCTGGGCTGCATCTATAACCAAATCGTACGTGACTTATGCATACATGGATTTAAGATTTGAACATCAATGAAGACAGTTACATTATTGAGGACTATAGTAGTTTTTGACCTCCTGATCCTCGACCAGCCTCCTGGAGTTTATTCCATGTCTCTGCTGCTTAATAACCCTGCATCTTTGGGGAGTTTACTTAGTCCCTCTGTGCTTCAGCTTCCTCATGTTTCTAGCGGAAATAATACTGCTACTTATATCATCACTTTTAGCATCTAACTGTTAAGTACACATATTGCATTTAAAATTGTGTTACACTTACAAAAAGCAGAGTAGCAGGCACTTGTGGGTACATAGCCCATTCACAGTGTAATCAAAACTATTATAACTTTTAAAATTATGAGTATAGTGCTTTGATCCTTCTGTTAAAAGAGAAGGTTTTAGTATTAAAGTTTGAATTCATATTTAAGTTACGTTTTTTCTGTACTCTATGTTTAGTTTCCTATTTCATATTGTCTCCTCTTCTTTCTCTCTATTCCTCCTACTTTATCTCTTTCTTTTGAGACCTTAGTACATATTCTTACTGCATCAAATGGAGTCTGGTCAGTGTCAAATGTCACAAACCAGGGCTTGATTTCAGAGTACAGAGGGCCTAAGTCTGTCATGTTGAAGAACAATGTCTATGCAAACATTTTTTTCTTCCAGATGATTGGTATCATTTACCAGCCTTCCACTCAGTGTATCTTAAAATTAATCAGCCTCTCCTTCTTTCTGTCTTGTGCTAGACACTGTTTCTTCCAGAAAAGATCCCTCTGGAGTGTTCCAAAAATACGTTACTGTAGAGTTTTTATTTTATTTCAAAGAGAATAAAAAAATAACAACATAGACAAAAACAAAACAACACTAAAACTGTGAAAATGGTATATAGTTTGAAAACAAAATGATAGAAATTAACAGTGGTTTTTATATTAGATATTGTTATCTTTAGTGAACTGACCCTAGAGTTTGTTTGATCTGTAGTCATCACAAACTGTCGTTATCCTAGACTTCTGTTCTCTTAATTACTTTGAATCGGTATAGCCACAGATTTTGCATTTCAAGTCTTTCTCTTTTTAATTTTTGCCTTTATTTTATTGGACATAAAGATGAAGAAGCAACATTTAAAAAGATGAACCTGGATCTTTGTATTTCTGGAAATGCACTTATGTTTCATTCATATTTGATTACTAGTTAGGGTACATATGAAATTATAAGTTAAACACTTGCTCTTTGGCCTTTTGAAAGCACACAGAATTTGTCCTTGGTCCTCTTGCAAACAGATTTGCTGACATTCCTTTTTTGACCCGTGCTTATTTAATGTTTAATATTTCATAAATGATTCCCATCCCCAACCTTTCTCTCTCAGAGGCTGTATCATGGAAAGTATTTGGTAATTACATTCTGCGATTCTAGTGTCCTTTTTATTCACTCTTCCTGCTACTGCCTTTATGCTAATTTTTCCTTTGAAGCAGAATAATAGAATCTTTGATACATTGGATTTCAGTGGGGACGTTAAGAAAAATCTCACCATGGACCTTTTCAGGCAACTTGTCTCTTCGCCTCAGGAAGGTTCTTCGGCTTTGTGCCCTGGCTTGGCATTCCATTGGCTGGTCATTAAAATTGTACTAGAGCTGATTTTACCTTGCACTTGGATCAGGTTTTCAGCCATGGCCTCGTCCAACTTACAGGGATCCACAATAACCTTCCTGCATAGCATTCACTTTGTGGAAAGGAGACTCATACTACAGGATACTGAAGCTCAAGAATACAAGATACTGAAGCTCAAGTTCTGAGAGGGAAGCACATCCCTTGACATAGGTGACACAGAAGGTGAGGATTAGAGTCACCGACGTGCTAGATTTGTAAGGTAGACAGGGAAACAGACTACGACGCTGGCTCTAGGTGGCATGGAAGGAGACAGAACCTTCTTCAGCAAGGTAAATCTCGGGGGAATCTGAAGTCCAAAGTCAAATCTGCATGTGACTCAGAACCATCTCATGAAATACCTTAATTGCACAGATGAAAAATGCCACCCCCAAGTAGTTCACAGTTTAATCCAAGATCATTGTGATTGGTGAACATCTGGGGTAAGGATTTAGGCATAGTTGCACTGTATCAAATTCTCTTCACTCCGAATGAAAAAGCTAAGAGTATTCTTATCACTGTTCCAGAGAAGAACCACTTTCTTAATAATTACCATTTAATTTAAAAATATAATAGAAAATAATCTGATGTACTAGATTTGTAAGATGTGGCTCCTACACATAATTCAGTACAATACTGAGCTTTACCATTTCCTGGGCTCCACTTTCCTGATTAGTAAAATGAAACAATGTTGTTCTCTATGATCTGTAAGTTTCTGTTCATTTTTTCTAACTTTTAATATAAATTTTTTATTTTAACTTGTGCAGCTGGAATCATTTTAAGCTTTGGGAATTTAGCTTTCTTCACCTAAATTTATATTTTTTCTAGTTTATTTGACTTGTCCTATATCTGTAATATTAATTGTTGTTATCTATTATGTATGGTGAAATATGTATTTTATTTATTATTTTTCTTTAAATTTAACTATTCATATAAATGCCAAGTCTAATAAGAGGAAGTCCTGTGTATTAACGACACTGATTTTTAAAAATTACTTTACTGAGGTGCAATTGCTATACAAAGAGCTACCTATGGTTAAAGTGTACAATTAGATAAGTTTAAAATAGGCACTTGGAAAACATCAGGAAATCAACAAAATTGAGTTAGTTTTCAGAAATAGGATACAGTTAAAATTTCTAAAGAAAAATCTGTGCCAGTAAATTGGATAACCTAGAGAAAAGTATTTGTAGGTACAGAAATGCAACCTATCCAGATGAGCCATGAAGAAATAGAAAAATATACACACCAACAATAAGAAGGTTAAACATTTTCCACTTTTCCAAATAACACTGCAGATACACATGGATATAACAATGAATTCTACCAAATATTTTTTAAAAGCAGCACCATTCCTTAAATTCTTCCCCCAGGGGATATAGCTCAGTGGAATAAGCACCTGCCTGGCAAGCACAAGGTCCAGAGTTCAATCCCTAGTACCACAAATAAAAAAAATAAGGTTTGAAACTTAAATTCTTCCCCCAAATTAAACAAGAGGATATATCCAAACTCAGGAGTATCACCTTGATACCAAAGAAAAGGATACTATAAAAAATTATGTTATTTTACCTTGGTGAAAATAGATACAAAAATCCTCAACAAAATTCTAGCAAACCAAATTCAACACACAATAAAACAATCATACATCACGACTAAGTGAAATTTATCCATGGAATGTAGGGATGGTTCAACATAGGCAAACCTATAACTGTTACACACCACTTTAACAGAATAAAGGACACAAACTTTATGATGTTATTAACAGATACAGAATAAGCTTTTGACAGTTCTACACCTTTCATAATTAAGACACTCAGGAAATTAGGCATAGGAGGATTATTTTCCAACATCAAAAGCCATATATGACATCCTCACAGTTAGCATCATAGGCAGTGGTAGGATTTGGAAGCTTTTTCTCTGAGATTAAGGGCAAGACAGATGTCAATTTTCATCATCTCTGTTTATTTCTATTAGTTTTGGATTCTGTATTCTCTAAAATTTAAAGACATACTACTTAGTAGTAGCATTCCTTCATTTATTATCATTTTATGTAGAAACTTATTAGGAGCATAAATAGAATATAAACATTAAAAACAAAATGACACCCACAAAATACAATTATTTCTTTGTTTTCCTCACCTTTCCATTTCTTTCTCTTTCTCTCTATATCTTTCTTCGTTTCTCTCATCTCCACAAAGTGGCTCTGCCTGTTCTTCCTCAAACGTCTTTAGGGCAACCAAGAACTGTAGGGTCAGGCTGTTTAGTTTTGTGTTTTCTGGACTTCAAGAATTGTTTCACTAGCTTGTTATTTAAATAATCTTATTTGCACAAAATATATTTGTCAAAGGTGCACATTTAATTGAGACAAAGAGCCTGAATTAAACTCAGGGATTGTTTTTATCCCATGCCAACATGCTAACTTAACATTTATTCATAGATGTCTGTTTAAATATGTAAATGTATTTGCACACTTAAATGTTTTTATGTATTTAAATGTTTAAATATCTTCTCATGTTTAAGTATCTTTACATATTCAAATGTGCAAATGTTTTGAATAGATAAGAAATGTACACGATGCAAAAATTCAAGACAAAATAATGATCATGTGGTGAAAAGTTAGTCTCTCTTCCACTCTTGTCTAGTTTGCTCAGAATGATTTAAGTATCCAATATTTTAGAAAAATTATTATCATCTTCCAGTAGTTATTTCCTGTTTATCTTAAGAAATAATGTTCTTTCTTTGTAAAAGCAAAAAACTCATTAAGTATTCTTTTTTTTTTTTTCATTAAGTATTCTTAAGAAAATCTGATTCCCTTCACTTTATTAAGGATATATAATTCAAATGATTTATTGCTAAGAATTTGAAATCCATTACAAATTCCTGAGACATTGAAAAGGAAGTCTAAAATTTCACTGACAGAGCTGTTTTAAGTCACATGCTCCTTGGGACGTTCCTCGCTCCAGTGGTGACCTGGTCCGCATGTCAGCGTGAAAGGATGTAACAAAATACCTTGCCCAGCCCAAGAGCATCCCTGTATCTCCTGGCATCCCTGAGAGATGTCAGTTCCCTGAGTAACCCAAGGGATCAAAGTGCTGAATTCCACAGCGCTGGGGAGGAACAACAGGCCTCATGTTTTTTCACTGAGATGTGTAAAATCAGTAGCAGGGTTCAGCCTAAACAAGTTTCTGCCTCTTCAAATGCTCAGATCAGAGTACTAATCATTTATTCTCTATCACACCTGCTTGGCCAACTTTGAACCACTGCAGGTACTGCTCAGCATTCTGAGTGCAAGGTTTGAAGTTCTCCCTGAGGCTGAGGGAGGAGCCTTCTCAGGGCCAGGCTGCAGATTTATAGGTTCTCCTGGGCTCATTCTTAATAGGAGTGACCTAATTACAAGAAAGACGATGGAAGGGCAAGGGTTTATTTGGAACAATTACATCCTTTAGGACCTTTGTTGACATCTTTAAGATCATTGATTAGTTATGGCTTGTTTATTCAACCTTTTCAAGCTCCCCATTTTTTTTTTCTGGTATTTTTTGTTTGTTTTGGTACTGTGCTACATCCCAAGCCTTTTTTATTTTTTGTTTTGACACAGGGTCTCACTAAGTTACTCAGTTCCCCAGGCTAGGTTCAAACTTGAAATCCTCCTACCTCAGCTTCTCATTCACCTGGATTACAGGCCTGGGTGACTATGCCCAGCTTTGAAGCTCACATTTCTTAAAGACCCACTACTTCATGTGTGTTATGTTAAGCCTTTTGTTGAAATTTTCTGGGATATTTTTGAGGTAGGCATAATTCTGATTTTTAAGTTACAACTGTTAAAGCTGATCTATCAGGAGGCTAGGCAATATTAAGCATCACATAGCAGAGGTGCCGGAAGGTGTTTGCATAGCCGGTGTTCCAAAGGTTCCCCCATTTGGGGATCATGAATAATGCCTTGTTACTGTGATTACTTAGGGTCAATAAATTACACTATTGTAAGGTTACTGTATTTCTATAAACTATCCTAAGAAATTATTGAAAGGTTCTAAGCCAGCCAGGTTTTCTTTATTTTGGTGAAAGGATCCATGAATCTAGTGGTGGGATAAGTAGCTTGCTGAGTTTGACTCCTTGAGCTTGCAAAGAAGGCCTGAAAGCCCTCTGACTGTTATTTCCAAACAGAGGGGCTGTTAAGGAGTCCACTGGATCCACTCTTGCAGGAGAAGGCCGCATACAGCATTTTGAGAATGCCATTGGAAAAGCTTCTAAATGACTGCAGCACAAATACCGACCCATTTTTGAGGAAAATGGAAAGAAATGAATTTGAGTTCCTAATAGATTGCAAGTCATTCATTGTCATGAGAGCCACGGAGAGTTCATTGTGTAAATCTGCAAATGAAGAGCTTAGGGAGGGCCCCAGGGTGTGATGCTCATGACCTAGAAAATGGAGGGATGAAGGGTGGGGGAGCTGGAGAGCCGCTGCTGCCCTGTTTAAGCCATTAGTGCGTCTGGAGGAAGCACCCCAAGGATGGAACCGTCAGCATCTGGGAAACTGAGATATGAATTTGTGTCCCAGTTCAAGTCAATGAGCTGTCAAGAAAACACTAGAGACCAACAGGTAAAGGGGAAATTATTTGTAAAGGAAAATCATCCCTGATGTTTAAGATGTAGCCAGGATACGGATCACCGCTGTTAAAGAGAGCAAAGCTCACTGTCGGATAAGCGACATCGCATGGGGTAGTATTTTCACATGCAGAACTCTGGGAAAGTTGGAAGATAAGGGTGAGTCCACACCCTGGGCATGGAGAAGCAGCTTAGTCGCCAGAGTATTGAGTATGTTCTGCTATTATTGTCTAACACTAGCGAGGGAGATCTGAAATAAGGTCTCACATGAATCGCTGTGAAGTTACCCTAGGGAGGGAGATGGCAGATGAGGGAGTTTTTATGAGGCCATCATGAGTGTGGAAAGGCATTTCTGGGATTGCATGTAGGTGGTATTTTTGTTTGGGAAATAAACTTACCCTCTCAGGGTTATGTTATTGCCCCTGTGTGTGGCCACCTGTGCTTTAAGTAAGTCAATAACACCATGATGCTCTCTTCAAGCCACTGAGCTATAGATATTCTTTGGACATTCAGGTAAACACAAAACGTGGCAGTCTTTCTTGGCATTTGGATTTGTTAGTCTTTTTTCTGTGGGCAGAAACAACTATTGCTTTTTAAACAATTAATGCTCATGGATAGACAAAAGAAGATCCTGAGGTTTAGGAACGTTAAATTTTAGCTAGTATTTGGCAGATTACTTATAAACGGATGATGAAAATGGAATCAGACGTACAATCATAAGTAGAGCTTATTCCAAAAGTATCCCTCAGAGTGTGAACTCCTTGAGCTTTGACTTGAGCTTTCAGAGTGCTCCTCAAAGGCCATGGCGCAGGACCACATGCAGCTCAGTTAAACAGGGAAGCATGACCTGATGGAAGGTTTTGTTCAGAGAATTGTTTTTGACATGTGCTAGAATTTCAAGTTTTTCTTCTCTACATGGTATTTCTTTTTAGAATACACCTTTTCTTTTCTTTCTTTCTTTCTTTCTTTCTTTCTTTCTTTCTTTCTTTCTTTCTTTCTTTCTTTCAGTACCAAAAATCAAACTCAGGACCTTGCACTTGCTAGGCAGGCCCTTGTACCACTGAGCTGTATCCCTGACCCAGAATGCACCTGTTCTCGCCTCATAGGAAATTTTACCTTTAAGAGATAGTCGAAGAGGTCTGATGAGCTGAGAGTAAGAGGTCCTAAAACGAAGGAAGGAAGAAGCTACACAAAATCATAGACTGATAGAGATTAATGTAGTTCCCTGAAGGGCAGAGAATTGAGGTCTTACCTAATAGTTCCACCAACAAGACTGTCTCTTAGGAACATGGTGCTTATGTTTTCAGTTCTCTAAGAGGCTGCAGTGATTTCTTACCATGAAGAGCAGTGCAGACAGCCTCACAGCCCTCTCCTGTGCTCATACTTAAGTGGACAGGGTTTTTACTTTCCATCGCAGCACGCTGAGCCCTGTTCTCCCCCAGTGTGTGTGCCATCCCCTCCAAGATGCCCAGAGCCTTGCCCGTTTCCTAAATGCCTGATCCACATCCGTGTGCTTCTTGCTCACCTGTTTGAAGCCCACCTCCACCATTCTAGCAGAAGTGTCTACCTAAGAGCAAGTAACAGCGCTAGCATGCATCAGGATCTTGAAAGAATATCTGGTGCTCTTCCTAGTCTAAAAATTACAGCACCCCGTCTTCAGCCATGGTGACAGTCTGCATGATTCTCATTTCACTGCTGAGTTCATGGCGATTGAGGAAACACTTCGTTTCCACAGTGTGTGTACGTTTGGGTGTGTGATAAAAAGTAATAATCTTAGATAATGTATCATTACATTTAAAGGTGTCTACATGGTGGACTACTAGGGAAACATTTTTAATTAGAAGATGAGTCATAGCCATGGCTTTAAAGATGCAAGGAAAATCGGCTGGATCTTATGGCTGAGGAAATAAAGAAGGCTAAGGGAAATTTCATAGTTTTGTTAGTATCTCTAAGTTTTGACAACAGAGAGCCCAATATAAGTTTTGAAATTTTTCAAGCATTAGGAATAATTCTTTCACTGTTATTTGTGAGGAAAAGAAAGGACAATGGTTTGCCCTAATCTCAAAGCTACTGAGTGATACAACGAAGTGGAAATTTCTCTCTTTAGATTTCTTCACAAACACATTTCCATTTTACCATACTCCCTGGTTACATATTGTACAGGTAGAAGGCATGGGACAGCTGGTTACCTTATGGTGCACAAATAATAATGATATTGACAGCAACAATTAGTATATTTATGAATAAAATATTAATAAGTAAAATGTGATAGTAACAACAGTGATTAAATTGGAAGCAGCATCTAGAACACATTTAAAAAATTTTATGTGACATGCATTGCTCTTATTTAAACAAAAATAGAAATGAGCAGAATCACAGGGTAGAAACCAGTAAATTGAACACTCCAGAGATCATAAGAGAAAATAGGGTAAGGAAGTCTGAACATTCCTACACTCCCCCACACGTTTCAGAAATGATTGGAAGGTCTATTCAGCAGCATTCAATAAGAATAAACATTTCAGTTTTTCTTTGTGAGTTTTGAGTTAGAAATTGCAGCATCGTTTCAAATAAAAGACTAGAAGTCAGAGGACTGCCGCGGTAGAGTGTGGTTTTCACACCCTAGGGAATGCCAGTGAGAAACAGATGCTTCTCATGTTACAGTTGCTACAAGGCCACAGAAGCCTTGTGTTTGCAGAACAGCTCAGCATGTGATCACTGGGTCCTGACTAGAGTTCAAATGCAGCGAGTTATATTCTTTGTGGAGTCTCTGATATCTCTGCCATCCATATTAAAAGAAATCAGTTAGTGTGAATAAGCAGCCTGAAGGAAGTTGAGTTTTAAGTTCCACCAAGAGAGTGAGATGTACGTGACTGTGCTGCTAAGTCTCTGAGAAATCAAGCTTCTGCTATTCCGGTGTAGAAAGCCAGACGTAAGCTAGTGATGACAAAGTGTGTGCACAGATTTCTAATACAGATGTGTTAATGGAATGATGGGCCCAATCAAGGAATGACCAGTTTGGTCTCCAGTTAATGAAATGCCCTCAAATCTTTAGTAGTCACAAGGAAATGGAACTTCGTCAAGAGAGACCCTAAAATGAGACCCTGAGCTCTTGTTCCAGTCGAGTGTATCCAACAGCCAAAATAAGATATTCTGGATATTTGAGATGTATTGGATTTGGTTTGGGACTAGAAAAACAGTTAATGTTAAGTAGAAATAGAATACCCTTTATTTCTTTAATAAATTTCTAACTCCCATCAGGAGAACTTAATTATATAAATTTCACTTTAACAAGTACCTAACATTTTCTGACAGTGTCATTATTCTTAAGTTAAGCTATACAAGAAGTTCACTTGCTTTTTTTGGCTAATGCTTTGTCTGAGAAACAGTTTAGATGCTGTGTTAATATTTTTGCATTCATTGAACAGGGCCCTAGTGCTCAGCGGCAAGCACTTAGCCCACTGAGCTGTACCTCCAGCCCTTGTCTGAGAAACAATTTAGATGCTGTGTTAATATTTTTGCATTCATTGAATTCAATCAGTGTTCAGTTCCTTAAAATGAGACCTGTAGTTTAAAGCATACAGCCTTCTGTAATATATTTCCTTACACATAATACTTCCAATCTCTTGCTTTAGTTAGAATTTTCTTGATAGTTCATTGGTGTTTCACTCACATGTGCAAAAAACTAACCTGGAATTTTTTTCCACATTTCCATTATAATGAAGTGGAAAAGCAGTGCTGAAAAGCGTCACCGTTTAAATAAGGATTTACTTTTTCAAATGGCAACAATAACAGTTTTCAAATTTTAAAGTAAATATCTATAGTGGTGGCAAATGCAATGTGGATTTTTTTCTTAGAGCATTTTTTCTTTCCTTCCTCTTCTAAAATAGAGCCGAGTTTTGAAGTAAATTGTAGATTTTCTTTTATAATGGTTTAACACGTAAAAATGATATACCTTATCACTCCATCTCAAGCTATAGCCATGGGTTAGAATGATGCTAAGAGTCAAATTATCTGATTCTGTCACAAAAGTAGGGTTGGAAGTCCCACTTAACCCAGCTATTCCTCTTCTGGGTATTTTTCCAGAAGAATTGAAAATGTCATACCACAGTGATTTATGTTCACCCATGTTTATAGCAGCACAATTTGTCATAGCTAAATCTTGGAAACAACCCAAATGCCCATCCACTGAGGAATGGATAAAAAAGATGTGGTATTTCTATATAATGGAGTATTACTCAGCTATAAAAAAGATAAACTTGAGGCTTTTATATGTAAATGGATGCAACTAGAGACTATATTCATAAGTGAAATAAATCAGACCCACATGTATAAACATCAAATTGTCTCTGTGGTGTAAGAACATGAAAGAGTAAATAAAACCCAAAATTACAATAGATAATAAGAAAGGGAAAGACATTGCTTAAAAGGAACAACTGGGATGAGGGAAAGAAGAAAAGGAAAATACTAAGGCTTTATATATACATATAAATGGACGGGCAGATCAGTGGTATAACTATACTGCTGGTGTCTGATAGTTTAAAAGGTTTTTTAATATTTGACCAATTTTGCATACTTATATCTGGTAATCTGAGCAATTTATATGATGACAACAATTTGCAGTATAACAGCCATTGGTGGATTCCTACAATCCTGTCTAGTGAAACTATGTATTGTCTCTAATGCTCTTTTAAATTATAATTTTCTTATTCCCTTTAATGATTTGATCAATCTTCTATTCTTACATCTGGTAATCTGAGCAACTTCACTGAAGATAACAATATGTAATGTAACAACCACTGTTAATCCCTATCATTTGGTTTGAAACCCCGTATCATTTTTAATGTCCTTGCATCGTTTTGTTTGTATTTTGCTATTTTTGTGCTATTTTCTTTAAAATAAAAAAATTAATAAAAATAAATAATCTGATTCTGGAAATCCTGAAAGAAAATTATTGTTTGGGGTGAATGCTTGTTTAGGGATATGATTAGAAGAAAATCATATGTAAGGTAAATACTGTAGTAACTCTTATTTGGAAAAAATTATGTACATGTACACAAGTAAGGGTAAATCTCTCAACCAATGACAAAAATATGTCTGAATCTGAATAAGTTATACATAAATGAAGACAAGAGATGGGGTCCCCTATCCCTTTAGAGGGGCTCTCGTCACAGTGTCAAGACCCTTTTCACTCTCAGTTTCTGTCAGCTTTGCAGAAGTAGGAGAATCTCCCTAGGGCAGAAGTTCTTTATATTCAGAGACCCTCTGATGATGTTTAGAATTTATTTGTAAGCAGAAGTAACTATTTTCACCAAATGACATTCATATCATTATTATTATCTGTGGAGTGAAAGTTGTCACGCCATGGGCATAAATATGTTACTTTCACTTATTACTGACATATTTTTTTTGTTTTTCACAAAGTTTGAAATTCATAAGCAAGAAGTAGTTAAGGAGATGATATTTAAGTGAAAGAGAGGGGTGAGAGAGCTTCTCTGTGGGTCCATCACTTTAAAGAATCACCTAATGCATCGCCAACCTCTCCGTACAAGTAATCTAAAATCATGCCGCTAACATGTATGTATTACATGTAGCATAGTTCCCGGCACACTATAAACTTCACCAGTCATACCCATATTATAATTAGTGTTCATATATCACCTGAGTAGGGCTAATTAATGGTCAATGTTAGCGTAGGGGCAAAAAAAGACATGCATATTTTGAGATCCCATCCTCCACTTGTGTGACTTCCCCGCTCTAGATCTCAGACGCAGCTCATAAGTCCCCCTGGCTCTCCCACCTGAAGGCTGCTGTTCTGAGCTCTGCTGCTGGGGTATCCTGCACACTCCTTATGGTTCTGGAGGCACTGAGGGAATGTGAACACGGAATGGCCTGTGAGCAGGGACATCAGCTCACCCATTTTCTCATGCCCTTTTCAATCTCACTGCCACTGAGCAAAACCCTTGGATATTTTTGTTTTGATTCCTGAAATCAGTACCATAGGATCAATTATTTGATTTCTGACTTAAGAAATCTAGTGTTATACTGTACAGAGGAAAATGAGTCCTTGAAAAAATATGGACATCTTACACAATTAAAGGAGAAAAACATAATCAAAATACCTATTCACATCTAAATGATGTGTCTGAATTCTAGCATTTACCATGGGAATTCATATTGTTAAAAGTAGTTTTCTGATTCATGTAACTGCTCAAATATATGTGAGAATATAGTGTATGTGTGTGTGTGTGTGTGTGTGTGTGTGTGTGTGTGTGTCCCAGCAGGTTCCTAATTATATTACCAAAGGTAATATAGAGATTAGGAAGGCTTTTTTGAGGGGGAGATTTTACATTCATCTGTTATTCCTTTAGATTTTTCCTTTATTTAACTTTAATGAATTTATTCTTACCCTATTACACTTCCCGGAACTTCCACTGTGAGGTTGATAGCAGTGGTGAGAGAGGAAAGGAAAATCTTGCCTTGCTCTTGATTTTAAGGGGAAAACATTTAGATTTTTACTTTCAAAGTACTGTATCTGATGTTAGCAGTGCAGCACATAGAAGATGACTTAGGTCAAGCTGATAATTCTTGCTGTGTTTCTATTTTATTGCATTTTTGGGTGTTCAGATCATGAATGATGGTGCATTTCATCAGTATTTATATATTACATTGAGATAATCATACTTGTTTTTGTTCGTTTGTATGTTAAATATGGTGAGCTACACTGATTAATTTCAAATATCGAACTAGCTGTGATTTCCTGGGATAAATCTCAGGGTGACATGATGCATTATTATTTTACATATTGGAGGTTTTGACTTGCTCAAGTTTCTAAGAGGTTTGTATCTTCATTCAAAAGAGATTTGGTCAGTTTATTTCTAATGTCTTAGTGTGTCTTTATTATGTGGATAATCCTGGCCCTACATAATAAGTTGGGAAGTTCTCTTACACTTATTGTATAGCATTGGTGTTATATTTTCTTTAGGTATGTGGTAAAGTTTATTAGTATACCCATCTGTGCTTTGTGTGTTATTATTGTTGCAAAGAGCTTTGAATATGTATTTAGCTTCTGTAGCACATACGGTGCCATTCTATGTATCTGTTTTTTCTTGAGTAGAATTAAATAATTTATTTCTTTCAATGAATTGGTTTATTTACTTAAGTCATGGTATTTATAGGCATAACTTTTGTAGTTTTGTCTTTTCATCCTTTTAGTGTCTATGGGGCCTGTATATATGTTCCTTCTTTCAATCCTATCCTAACAGTGGTATTTTGTATACTCTCTTCCTTTTTAAAAATTTTTTGGTCAGTCTGTGTAGAGTTTTATCAATAACAATGATCTTTTCAATGAACCTGCTGTTGTTAAGCCATCAAATTGTGACAGTTTTCTACAGTACAAATTGGAAGCTAACACGATATATTTTGGTCATTTGGTGTCCCCTTTTACCCTCTGCAAGACATTCGCCCATGTTCTCATTTGACTGTCTTTTACTTATTGATTTGTGGTGTTCTTTAAATATTCTTGACCCTGTTCTTCATTCACTAGATGTATTTCAAGTGTTCTCTCCCATTCTATAGCTTGTTCCATTAAATAAAATTTTAGTTTAAATTTAGAACAGTAAGTTAATATTTTACTTTTAAGATAGCTCATTTTTCATTTTAAAACTCCTTTAAAGGAAGTTTTGCGTATCCAGAGAAGGCACAGTTAAACTCTCCTATCACTTTCTTGAAACTTTATGATTTGTTTTTCATGTTTTGATCTAAAATGACACCTTTACAATGTTGTTATTCTAATGAAAAATGGCCTGTCCTTTAATATATTTAGTTTTTTTCAGTTTTGTCAATGATATCTTTTAGATTTTGTATAGAGGTTTGGTGCTGTCTTCTAAAGATAAATTTCATGTGTTCAATAAACTCACAAATGTTTCAGAAATAAGTTATATTTTCCAATTTGTATTGCTAACATGTAGAATAAAATTGATTTCTTCATACTGACCATATACCTATAACTCTTACTATATGTACTACAGAATTCCAATAGTTTATCTGTAGATTATTTTAAAATTTACATAAACATATTATATAATTTTTGTAAGCTAAATATTTTCTTTATTCCTCTCTAAAATTCATGCTTTTAATTTTGTTTTCTTAATTTTTTGTATGTAAATATCTTGGTACTAGTCATGTATGTATTTGTTTAAGTTGTATATGCTACTCTGCAGTGGTTTTACTTGTTTGAAAAGATAGAAATATTATCACATTCACTCAAACCATGGTATTGTGCAGAAGCTCCCTTTGTACCAGTGTGAAATACCTCCCGAGGAACAAAGGTAGGATACCGGCACCTTGGTATTGAGATAGGAAGGAAGAAATAAAGATATATTGAAATAAAGAAATATAGAAAGGAGGCAAGGAAAATCATAATTTAAAAAATTTATACATTTAAGAAGACTGCAACTTTCAGGGCACAGTCCTCAAGGCTATTCATATTGGCATCCCAGGTCAGTTCGTGTTCTTTTCCTCCCAGATCCACCACACCTGAAATTCCTTAAGAGCACTGTAAGTCCATAAGTTGACTTTTTTGAGAAAGTAGAGAAACCTGATCTTAAGATAAATGAATTAACTAAAGGAATGTGTAAATTATCCACTTTTAAAAAAACCTGGGCTCTTACTTTTCAACCATAAAATGGACCATAGACATCTTTTCCATAAGGTTTTTACCTCTTCAAGAGAAACACAAGTATCCCCAGTTCCAAAAGATACTGCATCTCTCTCCCTTGAGGGCCCCCACTCTATTTCTTCGAGTGTGTACTTTTAACAGGCTACCTAATAAATTCTTTATGTGCCTCTTACTAACTAGTTCTTAAGATTCTTTTTCCATAATGGGAAGTCATCCAACCTGCAATTTATTCAATGGGTAGGGTGGATTTAGGCTGTCTCCACTTTGAGAATCTCCTTGGAGCCTGTTCAGTGACATTTCTCTTGGCGAGCCAACCAGGAGGTATAAAAGCACTAGACTTCCTCTTCTTCCTCCTGTTCTGCCTACTCTTCCCCCCTCCCTCCTCCTCCTCCTCATTGCTATAGATAGAGGCATCTCCAGACTTGTTGTTTACTCTCCGTGAGTTCCCTACGTGTGTTATAGTCCCTAAATACAAAGACCTTTGGTCTCACTTTGAGTAAAACCCAGCTATTGTGTACAACTTTTTCTCTCTTTCTTTCCAATCTGTTTTGAAAGACGCAAAAAGGTATTTGAACACTTCCCTGGGCTCAGTGTCTGAAAGTAGCCTATGTTAGGCGAAGGACACTTGTCCTGGTATTAACAGCAGTAGCATCGGTCAGGGCAGTGTGACCCCAGGATCCTGTCTTTTTCTCACTTTTCTCTATTTCTTTTCAAAAATGCGTGAGGGAGATTTCAAGGGCATGTGATACATATTAAATGATAATTGGTAACTCAATGTCCGTCCCTAAAACATCACTTCTGGATTATATCTTTCAAATTGAAACTGATTTAAAGTGGAGGAGTTAAGAAAAAGTCTGGTTCTTATTCTATTTAGAGAAATATAAGCTAAAGAGTAAAAAGACAAGGCCTCAAACTTTGTTTAATAATGAGAGAAAATGAAGAAAGATCCCACCGAGCCATCTGCAGCTTTGTTGTCTTTCCATCTTCTGACTCTTACTATAAGTTTGTGGTGTTAACTACCCAGGAAAAACAAAGACTCAGAATAGCTTGTCATATTAAAGAAAAGACTCCCGTGATTTAAATAAAAAGAAGCCCTAATTCACACCCTTGAGGGAAAATTCTAACTCTGTAGTCCATAGTTACAAACCAAAACTAAGAAAAAAGCATTACAGTAAGTCTCTGACTTATGAACAAGTTCCATCCAAGAGAAAGTTGAAAAGTTGAATCCATTCCTAAGTCCAACAAAGTGAGTCTTAGGCACTCTTGACACCGATGTCCAATGTAAAGGATAAAGAAAACACACACATGCACAAAAGTACTAAAAATAAACTTTTTAATTTTACAGATACCTTAAAGTGGTGGTGCAGTACAGTACAACAGCTGGCATGTGGGGTACTTTTCATCTTGCTTCTGGACATCCGGGCCTCTGGTTGAGCACTGTACATCTGCACACTACTGGACTGTACAAGAAGAACACAACAGCACAACCACGACAATGTCTGGGAGACATCTGAGCTACTTCTGCGATTTGTTTGCGTCTATGAATGTTCATAATGCAAGGTCCACTTGTATTTGTGAAAGTATGAAACTTAAAGTTCCTACGCCAGGGACTCAACTACATTATAATTCAGCATGGCCAGTACATATAAAAGTGTACTTTGATTCAATGTGTTTGTCTTATCTATTCTATATATTTTCTATATGTCTGCCTCTAATTTACTTTAAATAATTGGCCAAAGTGCCTGTAGCTGCACTATTTTAAAAAGTTTTGAGCTCTTATCAATTTCCTTTTTTTATTTTTAATTTTGCCCTTACAGACTTCTGGCTCTGGTAGAGCCGTCACAGAAAAATTGGTTATACAGATAGTCAGAAGTTACCAAACTAGCACGAAGTATTAGAGGGTAAGAACTACTAGGCTCAAAGCTTACCTAAAGCTTTCAAATAAGAACCTTAGATCTGGTGTCATAAAGATTGTGTAATTTAGATACATATGTATGTTTCTGTGTGTAATCTTTCAGGTGTATGTTTTCCTCTGAAAGTTCTATTTAAATTGGCTTATCCTTAAGTGGACACTCAAGAAAATAGACCAGATGTTTTGGCTCACACAGTTTAACAATGAGCAAATTTAAAATTGGTTGTGAAGATAGGAGTAAAGATGTTTTAGTGTTGGTAACATGTTTTGACTTGGTTGCTAGTCAGACAAAATAATACTTTATCTTTATTAAAAACTTTAAAACCATACAGTGCAAATTGCTTTCTGTGTACAATACCTTAAGATAGCTTGCTTGGTTAAAAAAATGTAATATATGGAGCATAAAATATTAACTATACTATGCTTTGGTTCTCAAAGTAATCTAAAATAATGATTAAAATGAGTAAATAAATGTAAATGGGATAAATACTTCTAAGTATTCCTAACAACATCTAAATAATCACTTGCTAGGTATAAAGTATTGATTTCTTCAAGTTTATAAAAAAATAATATGTTTTGGTCTGTTAAATATTTTTCATATATTTGTGTGCATACATATACCAGTTTAAGATTGCCTTCTAAGGTTCACTAAGAGCTACAGTCTTAATATATAATTTCATATTAAATTAATATTTAAAATATTATATAATTGTGTGGGTGGAGCATTGGGCCTGAAGAACTACTGGACAAAACTGCACTGTAACTGGAAAAATTTGCTTCAGTTTTCTCCATTCAAGTTTCTCTGGTTTTTCTGAGTCTTATTGTGCCCATCCTCAAATTATTGTTTTATATAAATAAATTGACTATAGTTAAAAAGTTTAAGAGTTTCATATGTCTAAAGTAATAAAAATTTCCTTTAGGTATTAAAACAGTGTTGGTTAAATTCACAAAAACTTGGTTTTGTGTATTATTTAGATAATTTCTGATTTTTTTTGTTAGGTTTTTGATTATTTTAAAAACTGAGTTTTAAAAGTTAGAGTTTATTTAAATGTTTGCTGGCTTAAAATCATTTTAATAATAAGTTCGTAACTATTTCTTGTTTGTCTATCTTGGAGGTTAAGAATAGGAAGAATTTATTGAGAGAAAGGAAGTGCAAGTCTGAGAGGGACTGAAGTGGGCCTGGAAAGTGGGTTGCCCACCAACCCTGCTTCTGTTTAAAGGAAGAACTATTATCTTAGATTAGAGCACACCATACATATCTGAGATTAGAGATGTGTGTATATCTGAAGACAAAATATGCTGTGAGTTTAAGCTTTGTCTGATATTAAGCTTATAGAATTAAGATTATGTAACTTTCATACACACAAGATAACTGATGTGTTTTCCTTTGTGCAACATGCATTGTATCTAGATCTTAAGTATATAAAAGGATCAAAATATTTGATATCTTTGCTCTTTGAATTTGATAGAGTTCAGTCCTACCATTTAAAACTTGATCTATCTGCTTTGTCTAAATAAACATTATGTTATTTTGTAAATGGAATACATTTGTGTATTAAACAATGAGTTTACTTGTGGTCATTAACACTGTTTCCTGAATTTGTAGGAGGTCAAAATGTCTCCATTGACTCTTGCCAGTATTGTTGCACTGTGTAAAGCTGTTAAAGAAATAAAAATTTCACCTCAAGAGTAAAAACTAGTAAAAAAGTTAGTATAAATATATTTTTATGTTGCTTGGATACTAATTATTGCTAACAGTGTATTAAATACTTGCATATATCCCACGTATACAAGCATTTTAAAATGCAAAGTTTAGAAAGATATCTTAACATGCATGGTGTCCTCAAACAAAATTGTTTGTAATAGGCATTTTTGATTCATACTTGTATTTTTAATTGTATTGTGACAGTTAGATGTGCCTAAACATTGTGTAGTTTAGACAGTGTCACACTCATGATTAAAGAGTGGGCATTAGTATCCTATAAAGTGTATCTGTCAATAACTTCATTCTATTTAGAAAGACACAAAATGTTAGATGAGAATTTATTTATTTCATTTAATATTTTGTAATTGGGTAAAGGTAAACTATTAGTAAGTTATTTTATATTAAAACAGGAATTTAAATTTTTTTAGAAATAATAGAAAACCTAATGGCTCTGGTATAATAATATCATAAGTTAGCCTAAAGTGTTGTTGGCCTGTGTTATTTTTGTTTTCCCTGTAGGACTTTATAACTTTTATCCTTAAGATTTGGAAGTAATGTGACCTCTAAACGGCAATGTGAACAGTGTGTAGAGATGACAGTCTCTCACTAACAGTCCAGATAAAATATGGTACTGACTCAATACTAATATTGATTGAGATTAATGAAATAAGTAGTTGTTCCCTAGCTATACTTTATATTTACAAGTGTCCAGTATTCCAAAAAAGTTTGTAACATTTAAGATTTAAACCTACGTCTCCCACTTCAAAACTAGAGCAGCTGACCTTCTGAGTGTTCAATAACTAAAGCTTAGGGACCGAAGCTAAGGGGGATAACTGGGCTACGAGGACAGCCAAGTTTGTCTCTTGCCCTCCAGCATCAGTTAGGACCTAGGGCATAACGTTGGACACCAGCAGACAGGAGTCAACATTCATTATGTCAAAAAGAAATGTCACTAAACAGGGGAATGGCTTCACGCTTTCAAAGAAAGCCATACGATCAAGGACCACAACCCTTGGGGCTTGGGATATACCTCAGCGGCACAAGCACCTGCTTAGCAAGCACAAGGTCCTGAGTTTGATTTTCAGTACCAAAAAAACAAAAAAGAAGGACCATGACCCATCCTCACAAATAACACAACTAGCAGGGGAAAACCTAGAGGAGTGAAGAACCTCCAGGCATAGCTCCCAACACAACCCCTGAGGAGCCTTAAATGATCTTGATAAATATAGATAGACACATAGAGAAATTTTGATTGACACAGATCTTATTTTGACTTGGTCTTAAATACCCAGCAGGAAAGTAAAGCCAAAAAATTAAAGTAGTAGTATTTTTTTAAGTAATAGTAATGTTAAACAAAGCTAGACTACTAGTAATCCCCTGTTGCACCTATAACGTTGTAGCCTACAACCACTAGAAGTCATGATTCTCAGTCTCACTAGCTCCCCTGAAATGTGTCCTTCAGCTCCCTTAGTGTATTAGCAGTATTATTTTAAGGTACTACCAAGTACCCTTGAGGCAAAGATTTAACTTGGTGTGTAGGTGCACTTATACAATACAAATGGCAATATAAACATGTTAGTTATTGTTTTATTATCACTGTGGTATGAACTTTCTGTTATCTACTTCGCACTCTATATGCTTGTATTGTCTAGAGCCAGTCACCATCGCGAGTCCTCAGATCTACAAAATAGAGGCCAGATCTAGGTTCTGAGACCTGTCATAAAAATTTTAATAACCCAATAGTCACAAAAAGGTAGATACCATAAGTATGTTCCTTAACCACTGTTATAATTAAAATAGGAAAACATTAAATTCTGTTGACAAACATGGAATTGTATATAGTTTATGCTGTTACACTCCACCTGTTGTACATGAGTAAACACTCCAAAACAAATAAAGGTTAATGTTAAACATAAAAGGTTTATGCCAAAATCTACCATTTTGGAACCCTTATTCAATAGTCTACATTTTATTTTTAATCTCTGGTTATAATATTAAGCTTAGGCATGAGTAACTTGCTAATGTTATGTCTTTTCCAGACTTCAACAGGATAATTGTTCATCAAATAACAAACTCATCTTTCTTTGTTTGTTTTAGAGCAATGTTGTTGACCCTTATGATTGTTGAAAACAGTCATGAGCCAATGATTTTTTATAGCTAAGAAGTTCTTAAATGACTGAATAGTGCAAAATTGTTCATTACCTGATGAATAATATGTCATCACTGCTCATTACTTCATCAATGGCTTCTGTGCCACCCAAATTATACTACTTGGTACAATATAGTAGCAAATCTTAGAGGGAATTTTTCTAAGCACAACATTTAAGTTAAAATCATAACAAACTAAATTATACTTTCATAGTTTTATTAATATTTTCTCATATTGGGTGAAAAAAAATGCTTAGTTAAAAATTTAAAAGTGTAAGAATTAGCAAACTGGACATGAAACAAATGGAGGACCTTTTCTTTTATTTAAAATATGTTTGTATTTTATTTAGTAAGAACTGTTAGTAGTTTTATATTTTCTTTTGTGTGATTAATGTTTTTTAAATGTTTTATTAACATGTATTAATTGTACGTATTGAAGGGGTTCGGTGTACTATTTCAATACATGCACACAGTATTCCCTGACCAAACCCAGCCTCTCCTTACTTACCTTCCACATTTTTCCTGTATTAGTCAATATTTCACATTTGGGTTGACTTTTCTTAATTTTCACACATGAGCAAGAACATGTGGTACTTGTGGGATACCTGGATTACAAGATAACATTATTTTTAGTTTTTTGAGGACCTTCCACATAGATCTCCCTGATGGCTTTACTAATTCACAGTTCTACAAGCTGTGTTTCCTTTACCCACATCCTTTCCAGAATTTTCTTTCTTTCTCTCTCTTTTGCTCCTTTCCTTCTCTTTCTTTCTTTCTTTCTTTCTTTCTTTCTTTCTTTCTTTCTTTCTTTCTTTCTTTCTTTCTTTCTTTCTTTCTTTCTTTCTCTGTCTCTTCTTTCCTTCCTTCCTTCCTTCCTTCCTTCCTTCCTTCCTTCCTTCCTTCCTTCCTTCCTTTTCTCCCTCTCTCTCTCTCTCTCTCCCCGTCTCCTTCAAAAATAATAAACACTATATGTACACTAGGATGATACATCATTGTAGTTTTGATTTACATTCCTCCAATGGCCAATAATACCAAGAGAGCTGATCATATGTATTTCTTATTTTGAGAAATGTCTCTTTAATAGCTCATTTTTCAATTGGATTATGCTTTTTGTTACATTTTTGAGTTCTTGCCTATTATGAATATTAATCCCTTGTCAGCTAAATAGTTGGCAAATACAGCCTCTCATTCTAGAAGTTATATTTGCCCTCTTGATTGTTTGCTATGTAGAAGCATTTTAGTTTGATATAATTTAACTTGTCTATTTTTGCTCTTATTTCTCTAATTTTGAGGGTCAGACCTAAACATTTGTTGCCTGTACCAAAGTCTTGAAGTGTTTTCTTATATTTTATTCTAGTAGTTTCATAGTTTCTGGTCTTTATTTAAGTCTTTGATCCGCTTTGAGTTGATTTTGTACAGGGTAAAAGTTAAGGATCAAATTTTTGTCTTCTACATGTGGAGCATCTATTGAAGAGGGTGTCCTTTCTCTGATGTACGTTTTTGGTTCCTTTGTTGAGAATCAGTTGTCTCTAGGTACATAGTTTTGTCTCTGTTTTCTTCTACTAGGCTGTGCATCTGTTCTTATGGGCAGATCATACTGCTTTGTTACTGCGGCTGTATAGCATGACTTAGATTTAGGAACTGTCAAGCCACTGACTTTGTTGTTGGTTTGCCTTGTCTTTTGTGAGTTCATATGAATTTTACTAGTATTTTTCTGTACATTTCTGAGGAAAGTCATCGATGTTTTAATGGAAATTACATTGAATCTACAGTTTATAGTGGGTAATATGGGTATTGTAATAATATTCTTTGAATCTGTGAACATGGGAGGTCTTTCCAGTTTGGGGCATACTTTAATTTCTTTCATTAGTGTTTTGTAATTTCCATTGAAAAGACTTTCATTTCTTTACTTAAATTTATTCCTAGGATTGAACCTACTGGGAGTGAGATTGCTTTATGATTTCTTTCTCAGTAAATTCATTATTGATGCATAAAATGTTACTAGTATTTATGTTGATTTGTATCCTAGAACTTCTGAATTCATGTATTAATTCTTAGAGTCTTTTGGTGAAGTTTTCAGTTTTTCCTAGATGGAGAATCAGATCTTTAAACAGGAATCATTTGACTTCTTTCCCTCTCATTTCCTGCCTTTCATTTCCTTCTTTTGCCGAATTGCCCTGGCTAAACAAAGCTTCCTGTAACAGACTGAACGGGAATGGTGACGGTGGTCATCCTTGTCTTATTTAAGGATTTAGAAGACTTTGCATAACATTTCCTGCTCCTGACATGTGACTCAGGTTGAGCTATTGCTCACATTCTGCTACTCCTTGAGGTACAACTTCTTCGGTTGCCCAGAAACTGCTGCTCTGAGGGGTTTGGGAAATCTTATGCTTTTGTAGTTTATTTAGCTTTTACTTTTTATTAGGTTTGCAGAAAAGTCCCCTCCAGCTTTGTAAGGCCTCAGTGGGAGCAGAACTTTCCCTCCCTGTCTCCCTTTCAGATTATTAAATCTTCCTTTTACCCTTCCCTCTGTGTGAGTTTTTAATGTTACATTTTTCACTATTTTTTAGTATCTGCTCTAATCTTTGATTTCCTATAATTTGATAAATATTAGTATTTATACTACTGCTCAGAAAACGCTTGGAATCCTAGCTTTATTTTTGCTATTTTGGCCCCAGGCTCTTGTGCGATAGTTGCCATGAAATTTAATTATAAGTGCGTTTTAAACCTCATAACTCTTACTAACAACGACGGGTGCATACTTGCATTTATTCACACCTAGCTGTGCTCTGCTCTTTATGTTCCCCTCTCTCAGAGGTTTTCCCTCACCTCTGACTTCCACGTGCATCGTGGAGCAAGGCTGTCGTGATGGAGAGCTAATTTCTGGGTTTCGCTCGTGTAATGAGCTAAGCATTCTTCAAACTTCAGCTTTTCCCTTCTGCAACAACTGGTCATAAAGAATCCCCTCCTCATCCAGGTGGAGGTGTTGGTGAAAAAGTGTCAGTGTGTCAACACTGCCTGCCTGCAGCAGTCATAGCTGCTGCTGGGACTGACTTAGTGCCTTAGGACAAGCTTGCAGATTCCAGAGGAAACATCTTCATTGCCAAGGACAGCAGCTGCCTTTTGGAAGTGTATGTGCTCAGAAAACTGATGTTTGTGTCATTATGATACAGATTTAGGTGGATGAATTTGGAGTGCAGAAGTAAAGCCTTACTTAAAGGAATTATATTTGGGGTGTGTTTCGAGGCTATGTGGAGTAATTTTCTGCTGGGGAAAGTCCCCTGGTGTGTCCAATAGTCTATGCCCCAATTATAGGTGTAATGAATAAGGATGTGCAGATACATATTCTTACACTGTAGAGAGTGGCAGTTTAACTCTGAGCAGTTATGAATAATGCTGACTTCACATAAAACTCCTTACTTCCCGAAAGGGATGCTGTCAGGTGTCTTGGTCCTGGGTGGGAGCTTAGGTGCTTCAGCCTGCCCTGCCTAGAGCTCAGCTAGAGAGCAAAGGCTGAGTACAGGGCTGCCATTCCTCCTTTGTCTTGTCCTGTTTACATTTCTTCTCCCTTTGGAAAACTTTATTCTCAGAAAGATTTTTGATGATTTCACTAGATCAATTAAGTTCAAATAGAATTGACAAAGAAAGATTATGTGATCATGCATTAATTCATTAAAGTCCTACTCATTGTCTGTTATTTGGCAGACCCTGTTCTAGATCCTGCAGATATATGAAAAGTAAGAGAAAGACAAGGTCTCAGCTCTGTCCTCGTGGGCCTCAGCTTTGCTGGGGAGGTGGAATGTCTGTATAACTGATAACTGTATAACGGTATAACTGATGGGGAGATACAGATATAAAATGATTGATGAATATGTAAATATGGAGCATCTTGCTTTGAGGGTTTTAGAGCCTAAATTAGGAACAGAAAAAAGAAAACACCAGTCCTGCTGACATGAGATCTCTTTAATTCTGCCATATCCTCATCCTTTTAAAATCTGTGTATGGGCTTACATTATTAGCTTACATTTTTCTTAGGTTTTGTGCATGTTGAATCTTGTCTTTATTAGACTATGTAGAGCCTAGGGCCTCCAGAAAGCATCCTGATTCAGTAGAAAACACAGTCCCTTTCTGTGCTTTCATAAACAAACCAGAGGCCCTCAGACATCCACACTGAACACAGTAAGAGTGGAACAGACTCAGAGACTGGAGGACACATGGGAAAAGCAACCACTGGGAGTCTGGGCTGTGATAAGGTAGGGTAGTGCTGTGAGCGTCTGCAGCTGCTAAGTCAGAAGGAAGGAAGAAGGTCCTTCTAGAAGGGTCTGATGATACAACAGAGAGGTGTCCCCCAAATGTCAATGATATCCTAACCATTAGTTTTTTTCTTTGCAGAGCTGATAATTGATAATTATCAGAGCTGATCATTTTTTCTTTGCAGGGTCTAGAGTACACGAGACAAGCATTCTATCACAAAGCTACATGTCCAGCCCAACCACTGATTTTATATTTACATATTTTCATTATCAGTACATACTTAATAGTTTTCACTGAAATTAACTCCAAGTGAGTAGACTTCTAAAATTTCCAGCCTTTCTAGGAGATATTAACATTACAAGTTGAAACTCAAGTTCTGAATTTTCAAAATTATTTTAAGATAGACAGTAGTTAAAACTTTAAAAATTGAATTGCTATATAGATCATCTCTGCACAAAACCACACTTTTGAGCACTAGGGAATGATGTATTGAGAATTAGTATTTAAAAATTATTTTAAAACGGAGCATTCCCTTCCTGTTAGATTCTTCCTTTCCAAAATCCTTTCATTCCTTTTCTCAACGCTTCCTCTTACAGTGACCCTTCCAGTATGAATTAGAAAGGAAAGGTTGGGGCAGTTTACACTTCACGCTGGCACTGGGAGAGAGGTGAGCTGGTCATCCCTGCTCTTGCCTCATTAAATCTGAGGCTACGCTGTGGGAGGAAGGGCTGGGAAGAGGCTGGCAGAAGGGAAGCAGATACGTCGGGAGCCTCTGGCCCCTATGAGTCAGTTTTTTATTTTCTGACCAAGTTCCTGAGAAAAACAATTTAAAGGAGGAAATATTTATTTTGCCTTATGGTTTCAACATTTCAGCCTATGGTCAACTGGTTTTATTGCTTTAAAGTCTGTGACTAGGCGTAAGTATGGCAGAAGGGTGTGACTGAGGAAAGCTGCCCCCTCCTACCAGGAGGAAGCAGAGAGGGAAAGAGCCCAGCAGGGCGGGTCGGAGACAGGGTAGAGCTCCGAAGTCGTGCTCCCAGGAGCCAGCGCTCTCAACTGGGCCCCACCTCCTAAGTTTCCGTTATGTCCCAAAAATGTAACCGCACGCCAATCCGTCCGTGGATCAAACCACTAAGGAAGAGTGAGCCCCCATGATCCGGTTACCTTCTGAAAGCCTACCTCTGAACGCATGCGTCCTGAGAGCATCTTAGATCTAAACCGTAACAGGCACCCGGGAGGGATGTACTAAGTATTAGCCCGTGTTGCCTGGCTGGTCCCACCTCTGTCCTATATTTCCTGAGATAAGGTCTAGTTCTTACGAAGTATATATTGATGCTTGTATACTTATTAAATTAATATATGAAAAATTCCCCTCAAATAAGTATAAAAAGTGAAGCTATTCAAATTATTGTACTAAAAAATACTTCCAATAATCCCTCTGGAGGAAAGGGAGGGTGGGATAAGCTGAGGTGTCGGGCAGCAGTCCAGAGGCAGTCCTGGACGGAGAAGAGCCTGCAGGGAGGGCACTGGAGAAAGCACCCGGAAAGAAGGAGGTGAGAGAAGCTACCTCTCAAGTTTTGAATCAAGCAAAAAAGAAAGACGCAGGAGACTTTTAGGGCTGGCCATTTGTGAATGAGAATCTCAATGTGACCTCCAGTCAGAACTGTATCCTCCAGCCACATCGCCAGAATGTACGAAAAGGAGAACAAGGAGCAGGTGGTGGCCATAAGTCTCCTCAAGTGATATGATCCCTAGTAGCAATGCTGAAAACCAAAATAACCACCAGTGATGATTCACCAAGAAATCACGGCCAAAATGAGAGCTATCCAATGAATGGCAAATGGTAGTGACCAAATTATGAATAAACTTGCCTAAAGTTTCAAAAAATTTGTTCATGGGTTCTCTGTAGCCACAAAGTCTGTATGTAAATGTATTAATTAAAATATCAGATAGTCCTTTGAATGACTATGTAAAAAACTTATATAGAAACTGGACTTTTTTAGGGGTACTGTACGGGTCAAAATGTGTATTTGTCTTTCAAAAGGTAATGAAGCAGGAAGAGATTAACTGGGAATAATTCCGGGAGGAAAGAAGTCACGTATCATATTGGAGAACTATGAGAAGAACTTGACCTGGAGGACAAGGCTTGGGGACCTAAAATGCCAAGACACAGAATTCTGATAAGTCTGAAGTAACTACAGTGGTGCAAGGTTCATTAAGCCTTCAACAACACACTTCAAGCATTTCTGCTCTCCCTTTGGAGAGACACCACACACGAAAATTGGCCCTTATAATCACTGTTGAGAGTATTTGTATGTCTCTAATTAAAAAAAAGAATAAGTAGAGTAATTTCAATGTTACATTGACTCATTAGTGATTGTTAGAAGGAGCCTCCAGACTAAGGAAGTCGGTGGAGGAGGAAGGCGTTGCATGAGGAGAAGGGCCAGGAATCCAGCTACAGTCAAGGAATGTGGACCAGATGCTGGTGCATACAGTGTGAGGGGATGTGGAAAGGGTGCTGGCCTGTTCAGTCAAGAACCTCACAGCCTACCTTTCAGAGAATTCTGTGATTCTCAAACTGAAACATAATCTTGAAAGTATGAAGCAAAGCATGGCCCTAGTGAAGGCAGCTTCCTACTGAGCACACGTGCGGGCAAGAGGATCTCAGTGCAGGCCATTTTTAGTAACCAAGAGGTGTGGCAAGTCATTTTTAGAGTTTTGGATGAATTACATTTAGGTTGTCGACTATGTAAAGCTGCCCAGATGTAGAAGATTCTATTTTCCACTCCCTTAGGGTGTGTTTCTTTCAGTTTCTGTTGCTGTGACAAAATACTTGAGCAAAACAATTTAAACGGAGAAAGGTTTCTTTCAGCTCACGATTAATTCAGTCCGTGGTCATCTAGCTCCTCTGCTTTTGGGTTGTGATGAGACAACCATGGATGGGGGTTTGGTGGAGTACACCTGCTTGCCTCTTGGCATCCAGGAATCAGACTGAGTGAGCGAGCCAGAGAGGAAGGGGCTCAGAACAAGATGTAATCCCCAAGGTGACCCATTTTCTTCAGCTCTCCTCTACCTTGTAAGTTGCCAACATTTGCCAATAATGTTATCAAATTATGGATTCATCCACTGAAAAGCTACAGCCGTCATGATCCAATCACTTTCTAAATTCTCCACCACTGAACATATGAACATTTGAGGACACACTAGACCTAAAGCATGAGTTTTCTTCAATATACCCACCATCTTAAGGCACAATTAATTCTAGAGAATCTATAGAGTTGACTTGGTGAGATGCAAAGGAGTGTCAGATGTTGTTTTAGGAAAAAGTTGGGTTTAATATAGAAGTCCAAATTATGTTGATCTGTTGTCATTTCATTTGGTCACTGGGAACAATAAATGCTAGGTCATGTTGATGTTCTCTGTTTTGGATAATTATGTTGAAAATTGCAAGAGAAAATACAATAATGGAGAAGAAAAAAGAGAAATGACTTCCCTATTTTCTCAAAATCATTTAAATAGCATGCTAATATGTGACATTAAAAACACACTGGGAGGGGCTGGGGATATAGCTCAGTGGAATAAGTGCCTGCCTAGCTAGCAAGCGCAGTGTCCTGAGTTTGATCCCCAGTACCGCAAAAAAGAAACACACACACACACACACACACACACACACACACACACACTGGGACAATTCTTGCCTTCAAAGAAATGCAAAAAGCTGACATTCTGTCCTCCTGGAACAGCTTCCCTCTCATCAGGGCATCCTTCTCTCTTGCTTGATCAATGGCACTTAGAGAAAACCGGTTGCCTCAGTTATAGAAGAGATGATTTCCCCAAACAATAAGATAATCGCAGAAGGGTAGTGCCATAGACAGGGAACCAAATGTTCATTTAATGAACTATCATTATTCCTTTAATTTCTCAGTACCTACTTTGATTTCTTAATACTTATTTTTAAGATTAGACTCCACACTTTTCCCAGTTGTCCTGCAAGCCACAGCCTGTATTTCCAGCCAAACACTTTGAACTATGCCCCTATCCAAATTCTCAATTGTGCAGCAGTGCCAGGCAAAAGGGATTTCTCCACAACACCCCTCATCCCACCAGCAGAAAAGCTCACAGAAGGGTGCAGTCATTCTCCACCAGCTTTCAGAACTACGAAACAGAAACAAACATCTCATCACAGTCCATGGGTTCTGAATTCTGCCATTGACTTTTTCTGTTCTTACTCATCATCGCCCCTACATGGCGCAGCAGGCTAGGTGACACTTGGCTTCTGTTCTCGAGTGGTTAAAACCCTCTTCTCTAAGCAAGAACCACCCTCTGTTCCAGAATCGTACGTTCTCAAATAAAGCAGCAAGACCAAATGCTACTCAGTGTCTGTTCTGACTATGAGTTAGGCTGGGATTTCCATCCTCTGTGCAAAGTATTTCTTTTTAATGTCATGAATAAAGACTATGTTTAAGGGTGGAATGCAAATTCAGATTCTTTCTCTACATTTTTTTCCATGAATAAAATTTGGCAATTTTACCTGAATATTGTTTTTTTGTGTGTGTGTATGTGTGTGATGGTAGTAGAGAATTTGCATATAGTAACCTTTTATCTCTTTCCACATTTGATTCACAATTTTAGGATCTTACACCATGGGTTTGATGAGTCTTGTTTAAGTGGAATATGAAATAATGGTGCACAGCATACCTTTCATTGCTTCAAATCCATGCTCTTTACCTACATCCAGAGACTTCTGGGCCAGTTTTTCCATCACAAAATATCAGTTTCTTCACCTTTAAAGTTAGTACTACAATGCCTACATGGCAGATTTAACTCCTAAGTGGTATAATAGTGAAGTTCTTACACAGTAGGCGCTTGCTTTTAACAATAAATATTCTTACGTTATTATGTTGGTAATGCCTTTTGTAACAAGCATTTGGGTAGAAGAAGGATAATATAAAAATAGAAAAAATCTCTAAATGTGATCATCTGTTCACATTTTGATTCTTTTGCTTCCCTTCTAATGCTATTCAGTTTCCACTTGCTATTTTGAAGACTTAAGTGTTCAGTGTGGATTCGTGCACTGAGTTACAGCAGACATGAAAACAAGACTGAATACAGCATTTAATGGTAGTCCATGGAAAAGAATGTGCATGAGTCATTTTTCCCCTAAATTGACTTCAAGTGTGCAAAATTGGATTAATAGTTCATAGCTCAAGAACACTGTGATTGTTGTTCCATGTAGGGTTAACCTGCAGTCATAATTCTAAATAGTACTTTGAAGTTTTATGTCCTCAGCAAGAACCAGAACTGACAAGTTAGGTTCATTTAAATAGCTGCCACTTACAGAATTTCTTCATTCTTAATCTTCCTGAAATATGCATTTATGATTTCATATCTTTTTATTTCATTGATTTACCTTCACGTTAATTTAAGGAAAAGGTTATTTCATTACCTGTAACATTCAGGAACATACGTATTCCATACTCACTAATGTTATTTTACAAATATCCATTCATACTCCTGCATACAGTCATACTTTTTCTCTTTGCTAAGTGATTTCTGTCATACGACTATAGCATATTTTAATATTAATTTCATGCTCTTAGAATTAATGCTTCTATTAAAATTTTTGTATACATCTCATGGAGATCAAATTCAACTATTGTTCCTTTATATATACCAAGGAATAGCATTTGGAGTTATAATAGGTGTGGGTGTTAAATTTTACAAGGCATTGCAATATCTTGTTAAGGGGTTTTACTGACATCTTTCGCAAGTGGTTATTCTATTTCACACTCTAGTAGGAATCCAAAAGCACCTCACAAATCCACATTCCCTTCAACAATTAACATTACTGGAATGGATGATTTTTACCAATTAAAAAAGTAAAAATAGCATCTTGTGGTTTTGATCCATATTTTAGTTATTAACATATTGAGTATCACATTGTACACATATGAACCATAATGTGCTTATTTGTGAAATGATTTCTTATCAGATTTGATCGAATTTTTAATTAATTTAAAACATTTTTTCTCACATATTTATAGGTGGTGATATTCACTGAATGTTCATGTAAAATTAATCTTTTTACATCAAAGCTTCTCCTGTTTCTTAAACTGTTTTTTCAATTTCTTTAATAATTAAAAAAGTAATCAATTTTTAAATTGCTTCTAGAGGAAAGTTTTTATGTTAAAATTGAATTTCATTCTAAAATTCTGACCAAACAATTGACCTAAAAAGCTCGAGGAAACACCTGCAATGAAATATTCTTAATAGAAAATTCTTAATAAGTTAGGTTCCTTTTTCTCTCTACTCTATAAAATAATCTTTTTTCATCGTTGTAAAATACACATAACAAAACTTTCCTGGCAAGCCTGCATGGGGAAAATAACTTACATTTGATGTAAATGTAAGCTAGTCTAATCACTATAGAAATCAGTGTAGAGACGCCTTAAAAAATTAAAAATAGAAATTGTCTTTGACCCAGATATTCCCTCTCTAGGTATCTTCCCTAAACAGTTAAAGATATCACATTACAGTGATACATCCACACTCATGTTTATAGCAGTACAACTCATAATAGCTAAATTTTGGAAGTGGCTTATAAGTCCATCAACAGATAAATAAATAATGAAAATGTAATATGTATGCACAATAAAATATTCCTCTGTCAGAAATATAAACCAAATCATTTGTAAAAAAATGGATGCTCCTTGAGACCTTCATTTCAGTGAAATAAATCAGATATGGGAGCTTAAATATTAAATGATTTCTTTTACATGAGAAACTCAAATTAACAAAATAAAAAATATATAATAAGAAATAGGGAGATAGATATTTCTCAAATTGGAAGGTGTCCAAAGATTGACTGGGCTTAGGGAGAGCCAAGGAGGGAGGAAAAATATGGTGAAAAGGGAATTCAGAACTGCTGACTCCACAGGAGGAATTTAAATATTATATGAATGCATACTAATAAAAATCATCTTCAAGTTTACAACTCAGTGGCATTAAGTACATTCAATGTGCCATGTAACAATCACCACAATCTTTTTGTAGAACTTCTTTTTATCATTTCAGACAGAAAATCTGTACCTATTAAGCCATAACTTCCCACTGTCCCTCTGTGCAGCCCTTGGAAACCTCCATACTACTTGTTTCTGTGAACTTGGCCCCACTTAAGTGAAATCATGACCATATTTATCCCTAGGTATTATATATATATATATATATATATATATATATATTTTTTTTTTTTTTGCGGTACTGGGGATCGAACTCAGGACCCTGCGCTTGCTAGGCAAGCACTTATTCCACTGAGCTATATCCCCAGCCCTGTATTTGATATATTTCACTTAACAATGCTTTCAAGATGTGTCCCTGTTGTGGTATATATAAAGACTTCATTCATCTTCATGGCTGAATAATATTCCATTCTATTGCACATATTTGTGGAGCAGCATGAGATATTTCGATACATGCATACACTATGTAATGTCCAAATCAGAGAAAGTATATATTTTGCCTAGGAGAGTTATCATTTCTTTGTATTAAAATCATTGAAAATATTTCTTCTGATTTATTTTAAAATACACTCTATTGACCTCCTGCTACTCTATCCATCCTCTGGCAACTATTATTCTCCTTTTGACGTCTAGGAAATAAAATTTGAGGGTTACAAATATGAGGAGACAAAGCAGTATCTGTGTGTCTGTATTCTGGCTTAGTTTACTTAATGTAATCCTGTCCAGACTTAACTATGCTTCACATGTGGCAGGACTTTACCTTTGTCTAAATGGCCTAAGTGCACTCAATTCCATATATGAAAATCTAGCCATCACATGATAGATACGTAAGTGGAGAATATTTTGAAAAGAAAAATAGAAAATAAAAATCGCCTGTAATTACTCTAGTCAAATATAACTTTTAACAAAGTATTTCATTTGAGTATATTTTAATCCACATGTCATCAAGCTTAAATATACTCTTCTATAATTTTTGGTGGTATTAGATCTTCCAAAGCTTCTTCCATAATAACATTAATAATTCTCCCACATGTATGTCTTGTATTTTATGTGATTTAGCAAATTTATGAAAGGATGGTGGAGCGTAAGTCTGACATTCAAGAACGAAGGATTGAGAAGACAGAGAGCCAAAGCACCTGGGAGCCCCACGCACCCGACCATGCCAGGAATGTCCTGCGCACATCCTGCTTCCTTGTATTTGTTTTTCATGTGCATAGAATCTCGATTTGCAGGGCCTGTTTTTCAATAGTGTGTAACATATACTAGTAAATTGTCAGATAAAACTAGAATTTATCTAAAATTTTCTGTCCTTGATTCTCAATTTTATACATAGTGATTCACAGTAAAATATCTAGAAAATTTGGAGGTAAAAGTGTAAGTTTGAACTGAGTGCTATCTGACTATTAAAATCATAAAGCTAAGTTTATTATATGCATCTATCTACAGTCAGCAGAAATGCTGCACAATGTTCAGGCCCATAGCTGCTGGGTAGTGTCTGTCTACATACATACACGTAATTTTATAGGCGTTTCACTTGAGTATATTTTAAGCCACGTGTCATCAAGCTTAAACATACTGTTTTATAATTTTGATAGTATTAGATCTTCCACGGTGATTCAATAAAAGTGTACTGAATGGATGCTTGAGATTTTTATGTGCTGCTCCCTGTTTCCTTCATGTGGTGACTGAATACATTTATAAAGTGCGAGGACACACCCTGAGCAAAGCGAGGAGAAAAACGTGGAAGAGTAAAACCTCAGTATCAATAAAGATAAAGAATGTAAGTTAAATCTGAGGTTCTATCAGTGACACAAAAATCAGGAAAATTTGAGGCTTCAATAGGTTCAAGAAATAGTCCAATGGAATCAGAGGCCACTGTGAGAACTGGGTATTTATTTCCTCTGTTCATACAAAGACTCAGGCACATGGAGGAGAGGTAAAATGCAGGGGGCAACAGAGAGCTTCTTAAAGACAGAACTGGGAACAAACTGGGTCATTTGTGGTTCTTTCAGCACACTGGAAAACTGCGTGAGGAAAGGAGAGGCGGAAACGGCTTTCTGTACAACACAGCATTCAGCCAATGGAACAAGTAGGTCAGGATTAACACTGAAGGGAGCTATAAGACAGGAAGGGATTGTTATCCTCAATAAAGAAAGAGGTCCTTTAAACATGAGTTACAGAGTTCAAATTCTTTTCAGCTATTGGTTAAATGAAACTCCGTCCTAAAGGCAGGTCCTCAGTGTCACAAAACTGGAGCAGGTTATTTCCTACTTTGCAGAGTCCTTGTCAAGCCAAGATTTGCATTTTGGTTAGGAAATTTTGGGGCCGGACCTCTGTTAGGCACTTCTATTTCCCCTTGGGTGGGGCAGCAAGCCCTATAAAGAGGTGCCTGAATGCAGGGCTACTACACTGGAGCTACCAGAATCTGCGTCTGCTTTGGAGAAGCTGGTATGTCTGATTTCTTGGGTTTGTCTGTTTGTTTTTGTGCTGAGTTTAATTTGGAGACAGTGAATTTTGTTGATTCAAACTTGATCATAGGTTGAGTGTTACCTTGTTGATGGAGACTTAGGACTTGAGTACACTAATGAAATATTAGTTTATTTTTCCTTCGCTTAGGGAGGTGCATGGTGTCCACATGGAAAAAATATAAAAAGAAATCTTTTAACTGAACAACAGCACACAAAGACATATTTTCTATTTTTTATGTATCATTTTCATGTCCTTTAGTAAGGTGTATGGCTTAACCAGTTGTGAGACCCTTGAAATCTTCCTGAATAGCTGTTTGTTCTGCTCCCTAGTTAGCCTACTGGGACCTCACGGGACGTAATGGTAATTGGAATTTCTTGTGAGATGATCCTGACTTCTGCCCTGCTGGCTGCATTTTAGAAGATGTTATAGTTTTTGGGTTCTTAGCACTACCGGGTTCTTGGAAAAAGATACAATTTTGAAATGTGTCCTGAAACAAAAAATATTTTCCAAAGCTGATTAAGAGAATGGCTAAAGTAGGAGAGATAAACCACTAATTAAAAATGTAGTTGTCAGACTAAATAATATTCTTGGGGAAAGAATATGTCTTGAGGTTACATAGCTTTTGCTTTTTCTCTATGGGAATCCCTCCTTCTAAACATTGCCCTATAATTTCCTTCAGCTTTACAGATTCCAGAAACATGTCTTACCAACAGCAGCAGTGCAAGCAGCCCTGCCATCCACCTCCTGTGGTCATAACCCCAAAGTGCCCGGAGCCATGCCCACCTCCAAAGTGCCCGGAGCCGTGCCCACCCCCAAAGTGCCCAGAGCCATGCCCACCTCCAAGGTGCCCGGAGCCATGCCCACCTCCACAACCGTGTCCTCCCCCACCCTGCCAGCAGAAGTGCCCACCCAAGTACAAATGACAGGGTCAAGATTCCTCAGGTCATGGAAAGAGAAGGGAAACAGGCTCATTTCCTTCTGTCGCAGTCCTTTCATCTTCTCTTCAAAGCCCATCAAATCAATGCAACAACCTTCACGCTTCATCTTGTCATCTGCGACCCCTGGCAGCCAAACAACACTGTGTGATGCAAGAAGTCCTCAGCTGTGTCAGCATTGCAGCCCTTTGAAAGAAGAGCAGCACCTGTCACCTCGGCACCATCATGTGACGTCTTCTGTGTCTGTGCGGCACCTGGCCAGTGATTATTACCTGCTGGGAAATTGTGATTTTCTCTAAATTCCTGAATAAAGAAATTTGCTTTGATGACAGGATGCATATTTTCTTGCTTTTAAACATACTTTACCAACTATATCCTATAATTCTGATTTATTTCTGTCTTTTGAGACATAATTCAGGGTCCTGTATTTAGTGTAGTCTGAATTTTGGGTCATACCGATGGATATTCCTATATCATTTCAAACCCACCTTGTTTTTCTTAATGTATAATGTCTTGAGAATTACATTTACTTAGATTCTCAGAATTTCAATCTCTTCTGCAGCAAAGTTTGATAGTTACATCGCAATGTTGTCACGGGTGTAAAATTCAATTACTCATGGCATTTGGTGGACCCAGTATTTGGAATCTACTTGATACTCAATCTACTTGGTGGGGGCTTAGTAGCAGCAGGTCATCATTTCCATCATCATCGTCGTGACCAGCACAGCCGCTTCAGCTTACTATAACAGTATAAGACATAAGATTTTCAAATTTTATTATTCTTTATATTCTGCTCTTCTCTTTGTTTTGTGATTAACCTCATTTTTCTGCATCATGGTATACACGATGCACTTTTAGAAATTCAACCAGTCACCTGCACAGTATGATGGTAATCCTTCAAAATATAGGTAGTGACTCAGCTAATTTCTGACTGCTGAGACACAATACCCAACTCCCACCAGTATAACGAGGAAAAAGTTTATTTTCACTCACAGTTTGTAGAGGTTTCAATCCATCGTTGGCTGGGTCCCAGGCCGGGCGGCGTAGCAGCACAGCATGGGAGAAGAGACTTGCTCACCACGGCATGGCAGGCAGAGCAGGGAAAGATGAGAGAGGAAAGAGGGAGACAGACACTTTCAGCCTAATCCAGTGGTGCTCATGGTGCCCAGGTGATCCCGTCTCCTTCCCAAGGCCCCAGCCATTATACAGCAGGCTTTGAGGGGACAACCAGATATAAAACCACAACAGATAGTTGAAAAGCAGCCATATGATCGGGCCCTATCTTTGTGCCGTCTTCTTACTTTAATCACCTGTTCAAATCCAGGGTCCCATCATTGTCTCTCCCCTTTGAAATTACTTTCTGAAGCACTATGTCTGCATATTTGAAAGATTTAGGTGTCCAGGTTTGTTTAGATTCGCAAAGGTCCTGCTGCTGTGCAGCTGCTCTTCTCTGTGCTTAGATCAGTACTCACATAAACTCCCAGATGAACCAAATGTGTCTTTCATACTCCTAAGGGGTCAAGTGAGCAAATAAATGGAATCAGGAGGAGACATTCCCTTCTACTTAATATACTGTACAATATGTCATTGAATTATAAAGTCCTGCCTGTTAGACAACAAGTCCCTTGAGAACATTACTCAGCGATTCTCTTGAGTAATACTTGGGTCCTTTCCCCAGGAAGATCGTGAGATTCTTAGAGTATTAAAGGCTGGTACGTTGAAAAAAGGTTCTTATTAGTTTGAGCAGACTGTCATAAATGGGAGTATGTCTTCCTGAGGATGTCTGCTGTATAATGAGAGATATATTGGTTGCAAAGGAAGAATGAAATTGTTTCTGTTTGTACACAATTACCCATATAGAAAGGTGTTTAAGTCTATAGCACACTAATGATTTAAGCAAGGTCTCAGTGTAAACCACTGCTGTATAGACTCCACTGGTGGCTTTGTATAGTATCAGTAAGCATTTGGAATTTGGCATTAATAACGTACTATTTATGATCATGCCAAAAGCATGAAATAAAAATTTGCATACCATGTACAAGACATCTGTAAAGTAAAAGCCATAAAAGATTGCTGAGAGACATTGCAGAAGGTCTGTGTAAATGGAGAGATATGACAAGTTTAGACATTGAAAGACAATTATCATGTAGCAATGGTTTTATTTTCATCTGTAAATCCAGTGCAATCTTAGTCAAAATACCAGTACATGTTGGGAAGACAGTTGCTCGAAAACGAGAGGTTTCAAATTTTATAGGGAAAAGCAAAGGATCTAAACTTGCTGGGATATTTGAAAAAGAACAATTTGAAGGTCTTATACTAACTTTAATTTCTCCTCTAAAGCACAGATTCTAAGATAAAGAGGTATAAAGATAGACCTGCACACGAATAAAACAGAAAGCCCGAGAAAACATATGGCCAATGACATTTTCTGAAAATTTCAAAATATTTCAATGGGCCATTGACAATGATTTTAACAAATGATCCTGGAATAATTGGACACTTGGTGTAATTCAAGTGAATCTTGTCTTTTCTGGTTACAAGCTGATCAGATGCACCTCTACCACAGTCAGTACGGTTTCCCTTTTTTGTGCCTGACAGAGGAGGACAAAGTGCTTAAAGATGCTGAGAGCATATGAAGGAAGGAACCATTATGACTGCATGGAGTAAAGATCTGTCAATCCATGTGGACATGAGGCAGAAATAATTTCCTTTGCACCAAGCCACAGTAGCCTGATTTTTACTTTCACTAGACAGTGCTCACTGTATATTCGCATAACTAGAATAATCAATTTCCATCTGGTACCCTAAAGACTGTTAGGGACGTAGTGTGGAGCACTGCACTAAGAAACCAGGACTGAAAGGAGGCTTTAATGCAGTCTTTGGAAAAAAGATTTGTCTGAATCATTCACTTTACCTCTAAACGGACCTCAGTTCTATAAAATTGGAGTAACAATAATCCTTAGTCGAATGGTGCACCACCAGTTTTTGTTCTCATAGGATTGATACACATGACATATTTTAAAAGATTTTCCAAGTTTTATGTATCTACAAAGAACTAAAACTGACCAGCTAGTCTAATCAGCACTAGACTGTGTAATGCCCCCATGCTTATCTTTTTGAAGTTTGTGTATCATTTCCTAGGTTTTCATCTCATTGCTTTACTGTTTACATTAATTATTCACATACTTTAAAAAAGTGTTTTAGTACCTATAACCTTCTTGGACATAGTGCTTTCACTAATATCATTTTGCAGAAATCTATTCATACTATTTCATGGAAGTGTACTTTTTCCTTCATTTCACTAAATAATTTCATCCATAAGACTATAGTAATTTTAATGTTCAGCCTCTTTTCAACATAATTGAAGTGATCTTCTTGTACTTGCTGTTACAATCAGTGCTGCTGTGAAGAATTTTTTATTATCTTCTTGGACTTAGAGTTAAGTATATTTTATATATATACATATATATACTGACAAATAAAAATTGGGTTTAATATACATGCAAGTATTAAATTTTAAAAGTCATTGCAAACTTTCCCAAATGAGTATAATGTTTCACACTCTATTTGTAATCCATGAAGATGTCATTAACATACATTCTTTCCCATATTTGATATAGGAATTATTAGTTTTTACCAATTAAATAAGTACAAAATAGTATCTCATTTTGCTTTCTGTCCATATTTTGCTAATTACTAACATGTTTGGTATCACAGTATGCATAAGAGATAGGAATGAAAAACACGCCAGATGTTTATTTTTAAAAATCACAGTAAAAGACACATTGTCATTAACTGTTCCCAAAAAGATTCACCCTCACTTTCCACACACTTATCCGTTATTCTTACTGCTCCCAGAAGTAGCTCTGGAAGCATTTTGTGAGTGTCCTTGCATAGTGTGATTGAAAAATAGAGTGAACACTGCTTCCCAATAGAAAGGCAGACTTGTAAAATATTAGCATGTCCTCATCGACCCTGTTCACCAGATCTGGCACCATGTGACTTCTAGGTCTCCCTTAAATTCAAGATGCCCGTGAAAGATAAGTGCTTTCGGTGACTCGAAGTCATCGAGGGAGCCGTGCTGTACAACTGAAGGTACTGACGAAGGAGGCTCGCAGCGCTGCTCACTGAGTGATGGGATACGTGTGTTCTAAGAGGGGGGAACGTTTTGAGGGAAATTACTGGGTGGGTCCTTTAGGAAAAGACATTTTAAAAAATTTAAACACATTGCTTCTCGGCCTTTTGGCTAAGATCAAGTGTAAAAATTTAAACATTTGTCATATTTTTTAAATCTCACCTATGAGCCATACGTGTTTCGTATCTAAGTGAATAGGTTTCACTTTTCTAAGTGAAGTGCTTTCTGATGGGCTTTATTTAAATTTTTGTTGGAACATATTTTTATTACTTAGGTCTAGGAGTTGATATGATTGGAAAAACTGTTCTTTGAAAGTTTGTGTAAAATGAACTTGAGGCCTCCAGCTTTGTCGCACATGATTTTCTTCATAAACACCTGAAATTTTACTTAAGTTGCAAAGCAAGCAGTGTGTTAGTACAGAAAACACACGGTTTATAGATTATCCTTTATAACCAGAATGGTCAAGTGTAGTGTAAAGTATTGCAGATTCTCATTTTTACTATAAATAATGAAATCAAAAGTCCACATTAGGAAATGTATTGCTTTTTTCTTCTTTGTAGAGATGCAACATGTGTTTCCAAGTCAGTAATCATCTACCAAAACTTGTACCAAGTCAGACCTGACAGGTGACCAGTAGAGTGTCCACTGCCCCCACTCATGCTGAGCTGGGCAGGAAAGCACCATGTTGGCAGGAGAGGTTTGACTGAGAAGAAGAATCTGCAGAGTCTCTACCCCAACAGGGACCCGACAAAGTGTCTAATACAAAAAGGATTTTGAGCAAACTTGCAGAGACACATTTGACATACTACTATAGCAAGATAGCTTTAGCCTATTTCTGGAAGACATATAATTCATAGCTCCAGTAAAGAAAAAAGTACATCAATGTAGAAAGCATTTTTGCTTTCACAGCACTGAGAACTAATGCAAATACAGCATATAATACTGTAGTAGAAAATGCCCCCCCGCCAGTATACTATGAAGTATGTTGAATAAACCAATTCCCAATTGACAAGCCATTCTGCCTCTATACTTCCTGCTTGCTCATCTCATGTAAGCCTTAGGCCACCAGAGATCAGGGCCTGAGAGTCTGGTAATGATCTCAATCAGTGCTCATCGACATAAGTAAATCTGCCTCCAAATCCTGGAGGGTGTCATTTCTGTGTTTCTGTCTGCTCTTGCACTACTTTGATCTTTAAGTGGGTGATTGTAGAAGTTCCAAGACCATATCCACTAAATTAGCCTGAGTATTCATCTACAAAAGGACTTTCTTGAAAACAGCATTCAAAAGTGATTTCCAGAAAGGGAAATCATTAGGATCAGCAGAGGCCAGCGTTATGAAGCCTGCAAATGTAACACTGGGTGTTGTGTTGATTATCAGTGAAGCTTTCAGGTAAAGAGTGTCTCTCTCCATTGCTTCCTCCAGCCAGAAACAGGCTCATAGGAAATTCTGAGATCTCAGCCCCAGGCAGCTGGCTGGGGTTGAGTGACTCCCTGAATTAGTGCAGAACCACATAACAGAATCTGGTTGAGGCCGAAGCACTGAAACTCTGACCTATATAAAAGAGAACTGTGACTACACAAAGAACTCAGGCAAAGTCTGCTGGAACAGAGGGCTGGTGATAGTGGCTTCTTCCTTGCTGCTGACAGCCACATCAGCTTGCACGCTAGAGAATGTGGGGTGGTTAGAGGGGAAAGGTTGGCCCTAGGGTTGCTCCAAAACAGCCTGATGCTAAAGCACTTGTGCGAGGTGTCACACAGGGAGAATCACTGGGGTTACTGAATGCAGGGAGATGTCTCAGGAGAAACATGGACAGGAGGGTCATGTCGTGTTTCTGACCCATACATGATGGGCTGCGGAACAGTTAGTCTTTCCAGGCTGTACTCATCTGTGGTCATCAGCTGAATGCTCTCTGAGCCCGGTGAGCTGATGATAGCCCTCATGATTCCATGCATTACCTAGTGCTGCAGATTGTTTCGGGAAACTGGCATATTAGCTGATTTGCACAATAATGTCACCACTAAGCCCCTGCTTAAATCCAGTCCTCAGCCTTCCTCTCCTGTTCTGTGGTCCAGCAACATTCTTTAAAAGTCAGAAAGTCTGTCAATGTGAGCAGCAAGTTGTAGATGTCACAGCTACTTAATCTTTATGATGCTGTAACTTCTTCATGAAAGCATGCTAAATCCCAGTATTCGCACCAGCAGCTGCTCCTCAATGTACCTTCCCACTAGAGAAATGTATTTATTAAAAACTGGTGTGTATGATCAGTTGATTCTCCTGTGTCTTCAAACCCCTGGTAGTGCTTGCTCATGAAATTTCCCTGTGATAACTGGAGCCCATCGTCTGTGATATTGTCCTCTAAATATGCAGCCATGGCATCAAACTCTGCATGAGAGTAGAGGACAAGGACAACAGTAAATTCTCCTCCTCCATCCAGGCCATGTCGCAGAGCTGCCTCTACCTGCAGAATCTGCATGTCAGGTTGTCAGGCTGCCACCTCCACAACTACCTACATCCATGCCATTTCATATTTTAAACACCATTTTTCAATGTCTTCAATAACTACAGAGATAACCAAGTTTGCATGGTTTTTATAGTCAAATTTAATTTTTGTTTAATTTTGTGACCAAATAATTAGTTTAGGAAGATTGAGTAAACACCTGAAATTTTAAATTCTTGATGGAAATTCTTAGTGTTCTTGATCAATTTCCCTCTTTGTTCAATCTTTAAAATAATCTTTTTGTATCATGGTGAAATACACAAAAAGCAATTTCCTATAAAACAATATGTTTCAGTATTCAGCGGCGTTAAGTATGTTCAAATGTTATGCAGCATTTAATATTCTCCATTTTTAGAACTTTTTAGATCATACCTGATTGAAACTCTGCATCTATTAAACAAGAACTTCCAACCCTTCCCCTCCCCCGCCACTGGTAACTTCCACTCTACTTGGTGTTCTATGAACTTGACTTTTCTAGCTAACATGGACAGTGAAGCTGTACAGTATTTGTCTTTTGGTATCTCACTTATTTAATGTAAGGTTTTCAAGATTCACCCATGTGGTCTCATGTATCAGGACTTCATTCTTTACAGTTGAATAATATTCTACTTTCTTGTATGTATTTATGGGATGCTGGGTGATATTTCATTTCAGTACATGTATAGGTTGTGTACTGTTCAAATCAGGGTAAGCATATCCATCACCCAGGTAATGGAGCCTTTATCATTTCCTTGTGTTACAAACAGTCAAAATCTTTTCTTCTCACCTTCTGGAAATGTACCATATATTATTGTCATCTACAGTTCCATAAAACTTTAATACATATTTCTTCATCTCTAACGTAATACTCAGCGACCATCCTCTCCCCATTCTGTCCTCCCTGCAACCTACCTAGCATGTGGTAACCACTATGCTATTGTCAACATGTAAGAGATCAGCAGTTTTAGATTCCAATTTTAAATGAGATCACACAATGCGGTGTTTCTGTACCCTGTTTAGTTTACTTCAGGTATTGTCACCCTGCTCTATCTATGTGGTCACACAGAGTAGGACTTCTTTTTATGGTCAAATGATATTCCACTGTGTGCACCAGGTTTTTTTCTGGTTGTCATTGATGGACGTATCATGATTCCTATGGCTTTATTTTTATTTTCACATGTATTATTACCACATCTTTACTGGTAGAGACTGTTTTGTTTAATGCTATATAATGTATAAGATCTGGTCCCTTAATAAAAAGTGAGATAAAATAAGGCAATAGTTGGAGAAATCAAAAAGTTATTTCTTGTCATTTTCTATACAGTAATGATACATAGTAGAATCCTATGAATATCAAGAAATAGAAGTAAAACATTGAGAAATAGGATTAAAACAAAGGCTATTTAACTCTTAAAGATTTACCTATTTTACTCAGTTTAAACAAGTTCATTATATATATGTACAAGATAACAAATAGATAGATACATAAGAATCATGGTGTATGCACGCATACTTGTGTTTGTGTGTGTGTGTGTGTGTGTGTGTGTGTGTGTACACAGATGTGAATTATCATGTGTTCCTGTCTCAAGTTTTGAATGTTAGAACTTGGAGAAATCATGTGGCAGCTCTCTTTGTAGCTTACCTGTGAGGAGCTCAGAGTGCTCAAGTGCTCAGTCACTCTCTCAACTTCTAAGGTGACTAAGGCTGTGTTGACTTTAGTGTCTCCATTGGTATGAAAAGCAGCTTTCCTGAGTGTCCTATATCAAGAGTCTGCAGCGTAACCAAAATTATGTTACCTGAAGGGAATCACATTTGGCCAACCAATTCTCAAATTTTGGATGATAGAAATAAAAAATGTAAGAATCTGTGTTTTAGCCAGGAGGCTCTGAGGGGTAGTGAGAAATGCATTGAGTAATGGCACTTTAGATGCTCTTCGGTCACTGGCATGTGTAATATTCACCATGAGCCACACACTGATGACACCATGTAAACACCTGGTCTCCATCCTTGGAGAGTCATGGCCAGTTGCAGCCTTGACCAGAACACCTTCCTCATTGTAAGGAGCAATGACAATTCCGGGAATCCCCTACTCTGCACTGGGTATAGGCTGGCATGCAGTGATTCAGTTTCTCCTGCAGTTTCTGGAGCATGGGAGGTGACTGCACAGCGATTTGGAGTCTTTCTTCCTCCTCTTCTTTCTCATTTTTCTTTTCATTCTTCTTCTCCGTGCAGAAAGCCACACTCGTAGGCTGCTTTCTGATTACTCAACTAAGACAAGGAAGCTCCAGAAACATCATTTAGAAGGTGTAGCTCTCAAGACTTAGTCAACGTTAGTGATTGCATGAACAGCTTTCCTGAAAGATCTGGTCCCTTAATGTACTGCTAACATATGTCCCCAGTGACCAAGATGTGACAAAGTGAACAAATAAAAGAGATATATTGGGGAGTAAAGGAAAATAGAAAGACTTGGGAGCTTATGGAGACTGCAGAGAATAAACCTGTAGGCAGTCAATTTTTAAAAATGCTGTCATTCATAGATTTAAAACCTCTATGGAAAGAGTGTGAGAATAAGCCAACATAGAGGATGGCCCTAAGTTCTTATCTCCATCCCAGTGTACACACTTAAGGTCATCACCCTCACCCCTCTGCAAACTTGCTCTTAATAATTTACATAAAATGCTTTGAGGTTTTTACAACTTCTTCTGTACTAGAAGGACTATCAAGGGGACCACTTGGGTGTGGTTCATGAAGTAAGTTTAGACTGAATGTGGTGATTTTTGCTACCCTTTCCTAGCTTCTTTGAAGTGGTGATTGAGTATTTTCTCTACAAAAGAGGGAAGCTAAATCACACATTTCGGAGGAAGGAGAAAAGCACTCAGGAGGTTCCCACTCTCAAACCAAAATTCCTAATAGCAGAATAGCGCCTGTATGAGTGCGGAGAGGACTGCACTGAAAAGGCAAAGTCATAGGTCAAATTTGGGGTCATCTGCATGAAAGATGGAGGTGGAGGAAAGTTTCAGCCTCCAATAAGGCCAACAGACAGCTCACTGAAGTCAGCGCCCACTGCGAGAGGCAACAATTGTTTTCCTTTGTTCAAAGGTAAAGACTGAAACCAGGCAAGAGATGTAACCTGCCACAGGGATACACAGCTTTGTTATCAACAGAACAGTAACCAGACCTCAAGATGTTTTTAGGTTTCACATCTCTTCCAGCTCCCTGAAAAACTGTGTTATGAAAGGGGAGAGAGAAATGACTGTAAGTAGAACAAAGAAAGCAAGCAGTCCTAAGATTGAAGAAAGCTGGCAGTCGGAAAGTCTGTATTATCCCAAATCAAGAAGACAGACTTTGACTGACGTTTTAAGAGTCCAACAGATTCTCCACCAGTCCTCAGTTAGCTGAAACCGAATGCTAAGGTGGCAGGGCCTCTGAGTCGCCAGGATGTGACATTACATGGAGATGCTGCAACAGCGTATTTTCTATTTTCCAGAGGCCTTGACAAGCCACTTATGAATGGATTTGCATTTTGATTAGGAAATTGCTGGGCCAAACTACTATTCAGAACTTCCATTTCCCTATGGGTGGAGCAGCAAGCCCTATAAAGAGGTCCTGTGATGCACGACTACCATCCTTCTGGTGCTCCAGCCGAGTCTGCCCTGCAGAACCTGGTGAGTCTGATCTCTTGAGTCTGTCTGTGTCTCGGTCTTGTCAGGTATTGAATTCAACTTGGACACAACTACTTTGGTGGATTCAAAGTATGATCGTGGGATGGGTGTTATTTACTTGAGGGAAACTTATGACTGGGATGCAGAGATATAGAGTATTAGCTTGCTTTTGCTTATTGGTAAATAGTTTGAGATCCATGTGGAAAAACAAGAGGTCAGAGAATGATTGATTTGAATTAAAACCGAACAAAATATCTATTTCTGTCACTTACCTTTTCAGTGTGCCTTTCTAAGACTCATGTCTTAGCAGTTATGAAATTATCGGTTCTACCTTAAGGGCCCTTTGATCTCTACAGAGTCAGCCTAATGAGGCTTCACAAGACTTTGAAACTTGTGACTGCATTTCTTGAAGATGTTATTTTCACACAAAGAGCAGCACTCAGTTCTTTTAGCATAGAAATATTAGCTTTGGGAAAATGTGACAAGATAAAAAGAAATTTTCCGGAAACCTGATAAAATAAATAGCTCTAGCGTGAGAAGCCAGAAAGTTGTAAAACAGAAGTTGAGACTCGAAAATGTTCCAAGAAAGAGGAATAATGTGGCCTGAAGTATGTAAGATTTTGGAAATGTCTTCTATGTGAGTCCCGTCTGCTCAACACTGTCCTGTACTTCTTTCAGAATCTGAGATTCCAGAAACATGTCTTACCAGCAGCAGCAGTGCAAGCAGCCCTGCCAGCCACCCCCTGTGGTCATAACTCCAAAGTGCCCAGAGCCATGCCCACCCCCAAAGTGCCCAGAGCCGTGCCCACCTCCAAAGTGCCCTGAGCCGTGCCCTCCTCCACAGCAGAAATGTCCTCCTGTGCAGCCTCCCCCACCCTGCCAGCAGAAGTGCCCACCCAAGAGCAAGTAACAGCTTCAAGACTCATCTAAATCATGAAAAAGGAAGGAAAACGGGCCCATCTCCTTTAGCAGCACCTTACAGTTCTCTTCGAGGCCCCACATGCCCTGTAACCCTTCATCCTGTAATCTGCCTGTGACCATTACTAGCACAAACAGTGCTTGTGTGCTGTAAGAAGCCCTCTGCTGTGTCCTCAGCCCAGCCCTTTGGGAGGAAGAACAGTGGACCAGTGTGCCGCTGTGGCACTGGGCAGCGATTTCCACCACCTGAGAAATTGCAACTTTCCTTTCACTTCCAAATAAAGCACTTTTGTTGATTGGATATGTATTGTCTTTCTTTAAAATCATTATTAGCAACATATCATTTTGATTGATGTCTGTATTAGTTTAATTTCTCGTTCCAGTTCCTCCCAATTAGTGTGGTTTGAATTTGTGTTCATACCGAAAGTTATGCCCATACTATTTCAAAGACATGGTATTTTCCTTAGTTAATGTGTGGCTGTTTTGAGCAGCAAATTAGTTAATGCCAAGGGTTTAAATCTCTCTGGCAGAAAGTTGGAAATGAATATCTGTAGCACAAACTTATATGTGGTGGAAAAGTGAACTGAGATGTAATTTCCTTAGAGCAATGCTGGACACACAATGAGCACTCAATACTTGCGTGTGTTATAGCAGACAATCTGCATTATTTGCATCAGCACAGTTACCAAGACTCCTGTGGGATTTGCTTCAGCAAGGGTGTCCTCATATGGCTAGTCTCACAAAAACAGATTTGATTTCAGTTTCCATTTGTTATGGTTGATACATTGTGTCAACTTGGGGAATCTAGAGGTTTGGCTGAGTGCCTCAGGAGGAAGCTGGGGTACTTACTTTGTAAACATCCTGAGCCTGCCGAAGAAGAGGGCATGGAGATTGTGTGAGAGGTTCACCACCCCTGAGTGGGGGTAGGCTTTTTACAATGTAGGGGAGAAAAGGAGGCTGCTTGCAGCCATTCCTCCCTTTTTGCTGGTTTCTTTTGCTGTGCTCTGCTGCCTTGAACAGTTTGCCCTCTGCATGTGCCACTCTGCCTCAGAACCAGCCAAGTATGGACTGAGAACTCCACGAACTGTAAGCTAAATACACCTTTCCTTTCTTCATTTTGGGCATTGGGTATTTTGTCTCAGCAACGAAAGAAAAGTAACCAAGACACCATTTTAAAGTATATTCATTTTTTCATTATAGCTGAGTGATATTCCATTATGCAAAAATACCACAACTATTTTATCCATTCCTCAGTTGATGGGCATTTATAGGTAAACGGACACAACTAGAGGCCATATTCATAAGTGACATAAATGAGACTCTTACTTGTAAACAACACATTGTCTCACTAGAGTAAGAACCTGAAAGAGTGAATACAATCTAAAAAGTACAATAGATATTGTGAAAGGGAAAGAAACTGCTGAAAAGGAAAGAACAACTGCGATCACGGAAAAGAGAAAAGAAAGAAAGATGAGAAAAATACATATATTTGTATACACAGGATAGCTAAGAGGTTTGTACTACTGATTTCTATTGTGTTATTGAAAGGAACAGTTAATATTTAATTGTTTGATCAATTTTACATTCCTATATTTGTTCATTTGAGTAATTTGAACATATCAATATATAATACAGCAACCATTGCTAATTTGCTATCACCTTGTCTGAAATTCTCTGTTGCTTGTATTGTTTTTGTGTTATTCTGTAAATGTCTGTGTGTTTGTTAATGTTTTCATTCTTTTATCTTTAACATAAAAAACTGAAAGCCTTCAGAAAACATAAATTATATTCATTTGTAAAAATTTTATATTCATATTTTAGCAGTAATAGGATTTAAACACAGAGTTTCACACTGAGCTGCACTCACAGCCACTTTTAAATATTTTATCTTTAGGCAGGCTCTCCCCAAGTTGCCTATGGCTAATACAAACCTGACATCCCCGCCTCAGCATCCCAGAATCCTTGTATTTACCGATATAGCAACACAACGGATGAAGAGAAAAAAGATTTTCAAGCTTTATTACTTTTTAATTTTCTAATCAACCTCACTGTTCTGTATGAGAGGACGGATACAGAGATTTTGGGAAGTGGAAAAACATGTGTGGAATTATGCTGGCCCTTAAAAATGTAGGTAACTGTCTTGGCTGCTTTTCTCTTGTTGCTGAGACAAAATACTGAACTCCCAAAATGAAAGAAGGAAAGGTTTATTTAGCTTAGTTTGTGGAGGTTTCGTTCCATACTTGGCTGGTTCCGAGGCAGAGTGACGCCAGGCAGAGGGCAAATGTTCATGGCAGCAGCACACAGCAAAAACCACAACACAGCAAGCAGCCTCTTTCCTTCCCTTACATTGTAAACAGCCTACACCCACTGTGGGGGCGTGTAGCACTCAATCTCCGAACCCTCTTCTTCCACAGGCTCAGGATGAATACAAATAAGCACCCCAGCTCCCTTCTGAGTCACACAGTTAACCTTCTAAACTTCCCAAATTAACATAATAAACAACACCCTAGAAGGGTAAGGGCAGGTCCTTTTTCCCCCAAGATTTACAACTGCTGAGTTAGTTAGCCAAACCTCTACACTTCCCAAGTTGACAACAATGTGTCAACCATAACAGTAACACAGAGGAAAGTGGAGAAAATGAAGAAAAAGCGAACCATGCAGTGTGCCAGCTCTGTACGTGCTCCATCTCCTTACTCTAACAACCCACAATATTTCAAACTCTTCTTGCTTCTCTTCTGCACAGAAATACTTTTCTGGAGACTTTAGACCCCATACTTGTAAGATATTGGAGTTTTGAGTGTTTATTTAGAGTGCAAAGTCCCTGCTTTGGGCACCCTAAGTTCTCAATGCTGGGCCCACCAGTTCAGTAAGTTCCAAATGAGGGCTGCAGAAATGCTTCCTTGTGGTGCCCAGGGACCCAAAAGGGAAAAAGAATAGAATGGGAAGGAGAAACTCTCTTCAAGTTTATGAAGTGTGGAACACGATCCACCAGTGAATTGCAAATACGTGTGAAGTAGATTATGAGCCCTTTGAGGACAGAAGTGACTTTCAGAAACTCCCTCAATTAATACGCAGCGCCTTCCCCAAGAAAGCATTTCTGAGATTCTCCATGGCTGCCTGAGAGGTCACACTTTGAGCAAAGGTTCATGTGGCATGACCCTAATGGCATGTACTGAGTACATCTCTCTGAGGATGTCCTGTGTAAGTATCTGGTGTTTACTGCTCCTGAACAGGCGTGGAATTCACATGATAAACATGAGAAAGGGAGAGTCTTGGCAATGTTTATGAAATCCGTGGTATGAGGCTGCAAAGGTAGGCAAGGAAAGCCATCTCCTCTCCTAATGACAGGTTTATGTGATCGCAGAAATTTCCAGAAGCTTGAATGAATGACTGACCTGCTTGTGAGAAGGGCTTTGACTTTCTCAGAGTGTGGAAAGGTGTCTCCTGTCAAAGTGTTCAATGGAAGTTTTTATTCCCTGATATCCTGAAACACAAGAAGGATCTCTCAGAAACAGTAGGAGCATTGCCAACAACCATTCCAGACATCTTCTGTGCCCTTGCACTAATGTCCTGCTCCCATCCTACCTCCAAACTCTCTAGTGTCACACTCATGTCCAAGGGTCTCAGGAATGGCCCACTGTTCCCTAGACTCCTAGCGCCGCTTCTGTAGCAGACGCAATCGTGCCAACAAAATGGAGCCATCACCTTGCCTGCACAGAGTCCAGCTCAGAGTAAATAACTTTGAGATGTCACACTACTAAGACACAAGAACGGCATGTCCTCATAAATGTTAATGAGTCACGAGTTTAAGCTAAAGTCTGTCTTGGACTTGTCTTCATGTAAAATTAGGTGACTGAATACTGACACTGCTTGTGAGAGTCCAACTCTAGGGACAAACAGACTCAGAGCTGTCAAATTGTCTCTAACAGTGATTCTGTGAAACCGTTAGGAAAGAAACAATACTAACTCACATAATAACAATCAGAGGGCAGTTAGGGATTTTACATTGTAAAGTACTTCTACTACGTCATCATCATCTTTGACCAAAAAATGTAAGGCAATGCAAGGAAAAGAACTACCACCAAAGACCTTTCATGAATATATGCGGGGCTCCTTCAGTAATAAGAAGTGTAAGGAAAGAATGATACATAGCAGTCAATTTTCATTCACTGCAGGGATACAACATTAGTTTAATCTTCAAATTTTTGCCATGTTGACAGAATAAGAAGAAACAACTCCTAAATTATCACTTCAATATACAAATAAAAAGCTTTGGCAAAATGGAACACCCATTCATGATTAAACTTTATCAATACACTAGTAAGTTAGAGGCATTGCTCAGTCATGTAAAGATACCCAAGAAAGCACTACAGTTAACATTGTACTAAATGGTGGAATACTGGGTTACTTTTCTCCTAATATTGGGACCTAGGCAACCGTAGTCCTGTTTCCCATCTCTGCCAAAAGAAAAGTGACTAATGGAAGACGTCCTGACTGAGAAAAAACCCAAAACAAACAACTGTTTTTGTTTTGCCAATACACAGTGATATGTGCAGAAAACCTTGT